>JAJOOE010027112.1:0-13386 GCA_036250405.1 Solanum raphanifolium | reverse complement strand
GAAAATTAATCTAAGTCTCATAGAACTAAATTCTAAACAGGACATAACTAATGAGTAGAAGACAGATGGCATCACCTATGAAGTAGAAATCAAGGTGCCTAGGATTGACAAGAACACGGATTGAGACTAATATACCAATGCATATTTGCATCTTGACAAGTGAACTTTCATTGTAAGCACTATGCACTATTTTGATCAGCACAATTGACAAGTGATTTACGAAGAACTAGCAAATAAAGTTTGTTCCTTCCTCAGTTTTCTACTATCATCCCCGACTAAACTCATCAAGGGAAACCGCTGCTGCATTTCTGTAGGAACAGGACCAGCACAACTTACACTATTGTTTGGTTTTCAAAAAACGCATCTATCTATTAAGAAGTGAGAAAATAAAGAAATGAGGACACTTCCTATAAAAGCACATTGGCCTGTAATGGAATGTGCCTAATATAGTAAGCATTTCAACTTTCACTAATTCATGAACCTGAAGAAAATTAGGGTGCTTTGTTTGATATATCATATAGAAGAAACTACAATCTCTGAAGTTAATTCTACCAGCTGCTGAATAGCTCTAACAAAGTAGAACTTAATGTGATATTGATCTGGCACTTTACATCTCTGTAGTGCTAAACACAACCAGATCTAGGAATGATAGATATGTTGAAAATCAGCAGTTTGAAGTTATATTACCAAAGATTTCCAATAAAACTAGAATTCACACACTTATTAAGCCCTAATTAAAGCAAAATAATTTAGCCATTTCATTGTCCAACATATAACTTCTCTCCATACTGAAGGAAGCTTCAACTTTGTTGTTAGATACAAAAATACGACCCACAAAAGACCGAAGAGAAACCTGGGTAGAGCAAAGAACATGTCTGCAATTGTTTTCTTTAGTGTATACACATTTCATGCATAAACCAATGATTCTTAAATTGGAACCAGATGGTAACTTATGATCCTATGCACATTCTCCCCTAGTAAGATTCATGTGCAAACTATATGTGAGAACTATCTCAAAACACAAAGCATACAGCAGCGCCCTAACAATACTTAGAGACGCAATAATGTAAGGTGATTAATTATGCCAAGAGTTGGCCGGCTTCAGATTTTAATTGTTTAACCTCTTAAAGTCTTACAAAGCTACCTTTTCAGGATCAGTAACTCTTCAGGACTAAAACTGACTATACAACTGAAGTCTCTCCAACATGGGTACATCTTAATACAATAGTGTAGTTCAACACCATATAAGCAAATATACTGCAAGACTCTAAGTGACAATAACACCTCATAAAAACTGGAGATCATACACTGTGATAGTGACGTATAGTTTGTAACCAGAAAGTGACAATAAATAAGGTGTCTAACTATCATAACAACCAGAGACTATCATCGTGATGCACCTCGCTATTAAGTAAGACGATTGGCTTCAAAAAGTTTGGTAAATCAGTAAATGTGTTGGGTTTCTAAAGCCCCATATATGTGCAAAAGAAGAAATGAGTCTTCAAGCATCTGTCCACCCATTTCCTATCAAAGTACTCGTCCATCACATGTGAAAGTTTGACTCGACCTCATTTATATCATAGATGGATCTTGGACTTAAAGCCTTCAAAAATAAAAAAAGATACCTTACTAAAAATTACGTAGTTATTTCTCATGAATTCTATTTTGAACAGTTATTATCAGAACTTAACTACATTGCAAAAGCTACCGCCTTCTGTATCCTAATATCAGAAACACAAGATTATGAAGTATCAGAAACTGTATACCAATTGTCTATGAATATCCCAATTTAAAGTACAAGCAAGAAAGAAAGAGCAACAAACGAACAAATCTCTTTGTGAAATAGTAACAAACAGTTGGTAGACAAGCCGGACATCAGTCAGAGCATATATTTTTCAAGCGATCCGCCGCAGATTGGTCCACCGAATACTGAAAAACAACAAGAAATCGCACAGTGGTCTATCAATTACTCGATCCAATTCAAAATAAAACGTTAAAAAACAACGGTGCTACTAAATTGTACAATTGCTAGACCGCAAGTCCCTCTATTTTAATGCTAATGGATACCTTTTTGAGGACCCAGAGGGAATGATTGTAAGTTCGTTGAAGGAGTTCTTGGAGAGCATTTGGATCATTTGAGTCGACTTCTCTGTAGTTGACGAAGTTTTCTCGGGCGTATTTTGCGTAGTAAGGCCGTGAGTCCTTGGGAAGTCGCCTCACCAGCCTCAGCACTTCCCTGTAAGCACCTATAGATTTCTGCATTTCTTGAAGAATCATTTAGCACCGATCCTAATTTGCAAACAAATGTTCCCCTCTTCTCCAAGCTATCTAATGCGCAGTGATATACTTTTCCGAGTCGTGAAGCCTTATGGATCGGGTCCAGATTTAGTGCCGGATTATTGTTGAACCATTGACGTAATGCTACATTAAATTAAATAATAACAAAGGCAAGATTCAGATAAAAATGGTAAACATAAGTTTTGTCAATCTGGTAAAATTTATGAATATTTAACCAAATATATAGAATGAAAGATTGTATTTAAAGTTATGTTCAATTGATACTTGATATAACTTGTGAACCATTAATAAGATATATAAAAAAATGTATCTCATTGACATTATTTATGAGAATAAGATAAGATCTGTCAATTTCATTGAACTCCTAAAAATTTAACAAAATATGTAAAAGTTGAATAATATTTATATTAAAATTTTGTCCCGCCAGACATAAATTGTGAAACTGGATTTTTTCGTTCTTATGAGTTATGAATATGTAACATTAGTCATTAGATTATTATAGTGTTAATATTTTAATATTAACGATATTTAAACAGTGCCAATTATACTATTTGTGCAAAGTATCATGAGTAGGGGTGTTCACGGGTCGGTTTGGATCGGTTATTGGTTAAAATCAAAATCAAACCAACTTAATCGGTTTTAAAATTATCAAAATCAAACCAAACTAAATATAATATACATTTATCGGTTTGGTGGTTATCGATTTCGGTTTGATTTGGTTCGGTTATTCGGCTATTAACCATACACAAAAATAAAAGAAAAAATTCATTCAAAATATGAAAAAAGTGACAACAATCCATTCAAAACAAAAAAAAAATAATTAGAATGACTGAAATTATTAAACTTCCGATCACTAAATTTATTATGATTAAAGCTTTAAAACTCACTATATTGGCTTAGAAGGAAGAAACATTAACATTTTAAGTCCCACAAAGAATTATCATAGACACTCTTATACATGAAATCAATAAAATAAATGTTTTCACCTTGGACATTTTTGCTTTCAATAAGTAAATTCTAAAAAAAATATAATGAAAACATATAAGATCCTTAAAATTATTTATAAAAATAATATATTAAGTATGTATATTAATAAAATGTATGTATATAATTCATCGGTTTGGTTCAATTATTTCTTCGATTTTTTAAATAAAACCATAACCAAACCAAATACTATCGATTTTCAAAAATCTAAAACCAAACCAAACCAAACCCAAATAAAATCAATTTTATTTTATCGATTTGATTCTATTTTTCGGTTTGGATCGATTTTTATCCAAACCGTGAATACTCCTAATCATGAGTGAGGGCCAAAACCCAACATGGTACTGGGCATAATGCATTTCTCCACTACCAGGCTGGCTCAGTTTAATTTGGTTAGCTACTCCTAGTCTCCTACTATTAGGATTTGGCTCCCTCCATTTTGTTTTATTCTTTTAGAGTTCTTATTAGAGCAAATTTTAGGTTTAGCAAACATAAAAATTATATTTGCATGATATAACTATAGTTTGTATAATTGCGCTCCATAACAAATTTTATGTTTGGTATGACTATTAATATGTATATTTCGGTATACATATACAAAAGAATCAATTGTATAATTTGTTTCGGTATACATATACAAAAGAATCAATTTATAATCTGTTTCGGTATACATACACAAAAGAATCAATTGTATAATCTGTGTTTATATAAAGCGAGAAAGAGAGAACGACAAAAGAAAACTGGGCAAGGGAAGATCTGTATTTGTATAATTATAAGTGTATAGGACAAAAATATATGTATTTGTATTTGTATATACAATTTTCTCTCGCTTTATACAAACACAAACACAAGTTATACATTTGTGTTTGTATAAAGTGAGAGAAGCGAGTGAGAGTGACGAGCGAGATTCTTTGGGGAGAGAGGCGAACGAAAAGATATGTATATGTACAGTTTTCACTTACTTTATACAAACACAAACACATTTTATACAGTTCAACAGTTTGCTACGGGTTACAATTAAATCAAACTGTGGTTAGGGGTGTTCACGGTTTGGTTTGGGTCGGTTATTGGTCAAAACCAAAACCAAACCAACTTAATCGGTTTTAAAATTATCAAAACCAAACCAAACCAAACCAAATATAATATACATTTATCAGTTTGGTTGTTTTCGGTTTTGATTTGGTTTGGTTCGGTTATTCAGTTATTAACCATACATAAAAATAAAAGAAACAATTCATTCAAAACGTGAAAAAAGTGACAACAATCCATTTAAACAAAAAAGTAGTTAGAATGACTGGCATTACAGAACTTTCAATTATTGAATTTACTGAATAAAACTTCCAAATTCATTATTTTGGCATAGAAGGAAGAGACAATGACATTTTCAGTCCCACAAAGAATTTCCATAGACACTCATATACATGAAACCAATAAGAAAAATGTTCTCACCTTGGACATTTTTTCTTTCATAAGTAAATTATAAATAAATTTGATGAAACATATATAAAATCTTTAAAAATTTTTATGAATATAATATATTATGTATGTATAATAATAAAATTTATGTATATAACTTGTTGGTTCGGTTCGGTTCGGTTATTTCTTCGATTTTTTCCGAACAAAACCATAACCAAACCAAATACTATCGGTTCTTAACAATCTAAAACCAAATCAACCAAAACCCAAATTAAATCGGTTCATTTAACCGGTTTGGTTTGGTTTTTCGGTTTGGATCGGTTTTTATCCAAACCATGAACACCCCTAACTGTGGTTATAACATTTAATTTGAATTAATAATTTGCTATTTTATACAATTTTCCCTTCTTATTTTCTTATTAAATGGACACGTGTCTATTTTAATTAGTAGTATAACAATTTCGACTTAATTGCTTTTAGCCATTAAACATACTTAGGATAATATATATTTAATTTTTATGTTCCACACGATATATTTAATAAAATATTAAAGAACATTTGATACATTATTGATGTCTTTAAATTTAAGATCAACGAATTTAAAAATTCTTAAATTATTTTTTTAATTAAATTAAGACGAACAAATTAAAATCTATATATGCTTTACAATATTTATAACTCTATTTTTAATGAAATCACATGCACTTTCGTGGACTACAAGTTTACAATAACATATATGCATGGAGAATTCAACTTTTTTCCCCTGGAAAGAAAAAGAAATCGTTCTAAAAATTAAGCCGTGAAAATCTACCGCCAATTAATTGACAGAGATAGTACTAGAAATTAACACGTCTATTTCACGAGAGTCCATCAGGAGAGTCCTTACTTCGTTTTTAGGAACTGAGCGTGGAATATAGTATACCGTAAAAGCCAGTTGCATGTATATTTGTGACAGGCGGCGGATTCAAAATTTCTATTATAAGAATTTGAAAAATAAAAATATAGTGATTGAGATCTGAGCTAATTGGAATCTTAATGTGAAATTTGAACTCCTAAATAATTGAAACAATCTATATTTCTATATTTAGGGGTTCAAGATCACTATTACAAAAACAGTTTTTAGTAGCAATAAATATACACATTAATATAAATAGTGATAAAACTTTTACCGGCATTGTTGATTGACATTGGATTCAATGTCGCTATAAGCTTTAGGACTTTTATAAAGAGTGTTAATCACCACTAAAAATATATATTTAGCGGCAATTAAACTATATTATTGTTAATTAATTGTCGCTAAAAATTAATTTTGATCTATATATATACATAAGTTTATTTTTAAAAAAAAATACTTATAGATATATTTTGTAAAATAAATTTAGATGAACACTCTTCTGCCCCTGGACCCTTGTGAACTCCCCAATTCATGATAATGACTTATAAACCATTATCTTCTCATACAATATTGAAAACATCTACTTATTAAATTTATGTTGCCCTCGTCGAAACCCATGTCTCCGTTTTGTCATTGAAACATGAAAGGTTGCTAACTCTCCACACACTCTTTCTAATTTCTCATAGAAATTTGGCATATTTGCATGCATGACTCCGACGTCCCTCCTATTTACACCACATAAGTCTCTATCCTAATTAACTAATAGTACCCTAAGAAAAAACAATATTTGTATGTTTCCCCAATAATTCTTCTCTCCAAATACAAATCAAAATAGAAAAATATTTACCAGAAAAAATCATTTAAACATATATGGAACATTTAATGCAATAAATTATAACCACTAATTCTTTCGAACAAAATTACCTCCATGTTGGCCATTCTCTCTTCACTCGTTCACTTTATAAATTCTCACTTAGCTCCCACACAAGTATAACCTTAAAACTTTCAAAAGCAAAATTAAGACACAACAAAATCAAACACAAATCATGGATGCTTGGTCTTGGATATGTGAACTTCTTGACTCAGAAAAATGGAGTATCGAGAATGATGATTCCTTTCTCATTTATAATCTTGCTACTTCCATAACCAATTCCAGTCAGTCAATTCAATTCAAAGCTGAGAAAAAACTTGACCCTAATAACACAGAGACAAATTCTTCATTGGTTTTCTCTATATGTTTGTTGGGGTTTCATGACACCTCTCAAGAAGAGGTGACCATCTGGGTTTCTGACACGTGTCCTCTTTCATCGGACAAGCCATTCTTGCCACTTGTTCTACAACTTCTTCAAGAAATCATCTCGCGTTCACCAACTGCGCATGATAGCTCATGCCCACGTTCGCAGCTTCAGAAGCTCCAACCCGACCCGGTTTCATGGATCCTCGATTCCCACTCACCGGAATCATTCTCAAGCTTCTTCAATCTCATCTTCCTCACGCGACTTTTCTGGATGTTTGCATTCGACGCACCGGCGGCGGTGGGGCCTCTTTATTTCCACTCGCTGCTAGCTCCGAACCTTGAAACCTTCTCGTGCAAGCACGCGCCTGTCCTGCGAACCTTCTTTATAACAGTAGGGACTGACGTGGAACTTTGTTTCATGCGCACGTTTGGGTACATGTTAGCAAAATGGTTGATTTTAAGGGAAGTTGGCGGCGTAGGATTAAAGTCGTTAACGCCGTTAGCATCTCATTATCTTGGGTTCTCATACGCCACGGAGGCTCACGGGTTATGGATGTTAAAAGGATACGCGCCTGTGAAGGCAATGAAACCCACGCGCATGAATATTGACAAATTTCAATTTCCTGTTATTGAGTCGAAAGAGATTGCACTAAAATATACACTGGCCCATCAACAGCTTGAGGCTGTGATACAGTTTGAATATACAGTTGGATTCTATGATGGGTTTATCCAAGTTAGAGCCCGTTTGGATAACATACGTCTTGGTGTGGCAAGATTGGGCTTTAACAAAAATGATGATGAAGAAGATTCTTATTTGCAAGAGAAGCATTTTCCATCTAGGATTCGAGTTTGGGTTGGGCCAGAAATTGGTGCTAATTATGTTGGCGGGTTAAGTTTGGGCCGGTCCACTAACAATGTCGAACGTGAATTTGAAATGCAAAGGGTCTTAAAGGGCAATTTCGGAAACTCAAAACAACCAGAAGTGAAGACAAGGGCAAAGATAGCAACAAAATCAAAGATGAAAAATTGGAGGTGGGACCAAGAAGCGGAAGGGAATGCAGCTGTATACGAAGCGATTTTATACGACCACGTGTCAGGCTGTGAAATCGCCACGTGGAAGCCGGTTAATGGGGATGATAAGAATAATCAACTTATGAACAATTTTAGAGGAAGATATTTTGGAGGGAATAGGGCATTTAGTAAGAAGGGTGGTTTGGTATTTGCTGGGGAGGAATGTGGTGAAGAAGTAGGATGGAGATTGAGCAAAGAAATGGAAGGAAGTGTGTTGAAATGGAGAGTAGGGGGTCAAGTATGGTTAAGTTATTGGCCAAATAATGTAAAAAGTTCATATTATGAGACTAGGCTTGTGGAATGGTGTGATGAGGTAGATTTGCCTTTGATTCCTGGGAAAATATTTTAGGAATAATAATATATAAGTGACTTATAAGTAAGTACCTACTTCATGTAATACTAATATATTGTGTATGCTTGTGTATATTATGTATATTTATGGGAATAGTATATGTAATATATATAAGTGACTTATAACTACCTATTTCATGTAATAATACTAATAGTAATATGTTTTGTAAGCTTGTGTATATTATGTATGTTAATGGGAAATAAAGCTATCATATTTTGATGAAGTGTGTGCAACTTCTATTTTTTTATTTTTGGGTATATGTTTATGGAAAGTAACGCTTGTCAAATTAATAGTCATAGTATGAACGTCAATTCAACCAAAATATGTCCACAAAAATTCAATATTATTATAAAGCTTATTTTGAGTGGACAAGTTAAGGTCGGGACAAAGAATATAGATTGAGAAGATCAATTCAATAAGAAGTGTTAATCTAACCGTAAGAATTTGGACACGTAACATATTTGGTCGGTTCATTAAAAATAATTACAATCGTTAGTTAAATATATATAAAAAATATATTATTTTGTCATATATATATATATATATATATATATAAATCTATATTTACTGATTATTATTTTCATGGACGGCTATTGCCTATTTATTTTAATTTTTTAAAAAAATTCCCTAAATTCTCTTCATAAAAAATTGCTATCAAATAAGTTAGAAGTTACATTTTTCTTGCATATGGCTATACAATGTTCCTATTTTCTTTTATAGGTGTTATCAGTTATGTTTACAGCTTCAAGCATTTTTCCTTAAATACATGAACTAAAGCTTGAGCCAGAGCTGATTGGTTTTGGTCATTAGAGTGTGACATTTGTACATTTTGTGATTTTGCCTAAACCTTCAATTAGAGCTAGTTGATTTTGGTAATTAGAATGAGATATTTGTACATTTTCGATCTCTGATAGAATAAAATTTTGAATTCATGTTTTTTATAGCATTATTGCATCAGTGCTTTCAAAGGTGCTTTCGAAACGAGTTTCGAAGTGGGACGTTAGGCGTACAAAAAATACTCGGAGACAAAAATTAAAGATGTAGATTTAAAATGGGAAAATTTCATATATGGAAAACGGAATATATGAAATAACATTATATGGGTATAGTTTACATAATTACATTCTATGGGTATAGTTTAATTTGGTACGTAGCTTTTAATTTGTATAAAACGTTTTTTTTTTGTTTTTAATTTATACAATATTTTACTTTTTCATTGAATGGTAACAGTAGCGCTAAATATGGTAACAAACATTTACATTCCCATGATTTAAGCTAAACGTTCAAAATCAAATATTTTCCCAAAAAAGAATTATATAGCGATAGAAAGACCATACAAACTTGTTTCCGGGCACGACTGAATCATCAGATTGATCAATTTTTTGGTATAGTCAACGACATGTAAGGTTTCATTGAAGGAAACTTCATGTTTTGAACTGCAATATAGTATATAATTGATTAGTATAGCGTAAATGTTGAAATTATGAAACAATTTCTACTTGTGTGTCGATTGTGATTGTATAAAAAAAGAAGTTTTCAATTTTTCCTTGTTTATACAATATTAGATAAATCGTATGAAACACCCAGACGTTAATGACACTATTTGTATATATATAAATTGATTATATTTGAGAAATTTTATATAATTTTTTATACCATATTTGTGTGTAATATGAAAATTGTATATATGACAATCGTGCTTGTTTTAAAAAAAAAAAGAGTGTTGCATTTGTTTTTTCCACTTTTTGTGTAGTTTGTTTGTATATGTGAGTGTGTAATATTTATATATACATTTTTTATCATGTTCATATTTTTTTTGTTTATATGTAGGAATTTGTATAATGTACTATAATTTTGTATATGTATTGTATTTTTATATGTGCATATGTAATTTTGTGTATTTTTTTAATTAATGATTAAACTGATTGTATAATATTCATTTGTCAATTGTATATGTGGTATGCTTGAAATATGTTTGTATATACAATTGTGTAATGTTTATATACAAAAAGGTGTGTTGTAGTCTGTTTATACATACAACTATGTACAATTTATGTACAAAAGATGATGCTGGAATCTGTTTTGTATTTATAGATAGTTGTGTACTGTTTATATACAAAATAGTGTGTTGTATTCTGTTTATGTATATATGTCTGTAATGTTTGTATAAAATGGCATGTTCATATAGTGTATTTACTTAATGATCAAGTTGTTTGTAAATTCTACAAAAAATGTCTTCTTCGGCTATTTTGGTATGC
Source organism: Solanum raphanifolium (assembly GCA_036250405.1). Classification (NCBI taxonomy): domain Eukaryota; kingdom Viridiplantae; phylum Streptophyta; class Magnoliopsida; order Solanales; family Solanaceae; genus Solanum; species Solanum raphanifolium. Next base: position 2,875 of record JAJOOE010027112.1, on the reverse strand, counting down.
ATTCTGAAAAATGGGACGATAAAAATTGTTACATTGATTATACTATATAGGGTATAGTGTGCCATTTACGTAAATAAAGAATGCATTGGTAGAACTATCTTCCAACTCCCGCAACATGAAGCATTTAAACAATTGTGCTTTCAGGTGATATCGTTTCATTGTTGTCAACTGAGCAAAACACGATGATAGGCATCTACGATTATACTGATTTAGGGGCAGTCTCTTCTGTAACTTGTGTAATATCCTGATTTGTGTATAACATTGCATGTGGGTGGACTTTTGTGGTGAGTATTTGCACATAAATCTAACTCCCTATAAAAAAAATGAAGATAAACAATATTTCAATTATGTGCATTCTTTTATACAAAACTAAATATTTGTATACAAATAGCCACTGTCTCATAAGACTTTGTATATGTTACCTTAATATACAACCCACTATATACATAACTTTAGTAATTGGTATATAACTGATAGAATATACAAATAACAACTGTCTCATAAGACTTTGTATATATTACCTTAATATACAACCCACTATATACATAACTTTAGTAATTTGTATATAAATTACAGTATACAGTTATAATTTAGGGATAACCTAAACTTTACACATACTTTAAGAACATTTTTATCCATTTTATTTATATAACTAAAAAATATACAAATAACTGATACAAGATTGTTTAAACATGTAATATACTATATACAAAAATCTATATACAAATATTACTTAATCAGAAAATTTTATGCATATTTGCACATAAGTAACGAAATATACTATCTAAAATTGTGTTTTAAGCCACTACCTGATGTTCTTCAGATTTGTCCAATTCTGATGAAGCAGATCCAATCTCCTCTAAATCAATGTTTATGACTTTTCTCTTACTTTCACCTTTAACAATCTTAATGTTGCTAGCCTTTGCGTTGTTGATGACTTTCTGAATTGCCATTGGGTCATTTTTTTTCTTGGATATCAATTCTTCAATAGATTGTTCAACTTGAACTTGTTTATATTTTGCCATAGAACCTACATTGACCCCAAAATCCTGAGTTAACCCAATTGAAAACGAAGGTGGATTATCAACAACATTGACATGCAATGGCATACCACTCGTAATCCTCATAGATGGAGAGGAATCATCCATTCTGATTTTGAAAGACTTGTAATCTGATAAGTAATAAAGGAAACAAGAAAAAAAATAGATTCACCCACGAAATTTGGCGGTTACCTACGAAAAGTGAAAGTACAATTGGAGGGAGAAGGTCAAAAATTTCCCAATTCGAAATTCAAGTTAGAAGTGGAAGAGTGATTTAGGAGAAAGATATGGAATAAGGATAGGAGAGATAAATTTGATTTTGTATAAAATTAGATACAAAATCTTTGGATGACTTTTTTGATTCGGTATACAAAGAGGTAGTGGATCCCATTAATTATGACAAAAAAACTGAAACTATATTTACTGACAGTAAATAAATTAAATTATACCCTTATTAACTAATTAGTTAGGGATGTTTTCCATCCCACGTAGTTTTCCCATTTAAAAAGGGATTCAAACGTAGAAACATACCAAACGGACCCTGTGTTATATCACCAAATCTCGATTTTTCATATATAAATGTAACTAATGTATCTCCTTCGTAAAGGGTTTCCCCATAATGGCCATGAACAATTGCTCCGGGGGTGGCCAAATAAGGCTTAGCTGATCGTATCACTATTGAGTCAACTTGAACAAGTATAACTTGACCCGATTTGAGGGGAGGTGCGTTTTTGGCTATACATACATTTTCACAAATAAATATCTAAGATTAATTATTTTAGATGTCTCTGCACAATAATTGTGATGGAGAAAAGACCAATTCAAATTGAATGAATTTAAAATAATGTTACGGCAATGGATCAGGATTAAATTTTTTTCCACTGAGACTTTAGTTTGGAAAACAAATATTCACCATATGAAGAAATGAGGACTAGTTATGCAATTAATCGTACTCCCTGGTTTCATTTGGGCGAGCACACGTTCATTTTCCTGGTCAAGCGCAGCACCATAGTATAACCCTAAACCCTAATCTAAACCCACAAAGACCAATTTGCTGTGTTTGGAAGAAATCGACAGAATTCAGCAGCTATGGCTTGGCGTGGTTCCGTCACCAGATCACTCACTTCCGTCGCTAGAGCTTCCACTTCCCGTTCATCTCCGACCGTTAACCGCGTTCGCACTCCTCCGATCTCCGCCCCTCGTTCCAACACGCGCCGCTTCTCATTCACCAGTCCCAGGTCTTCTGTCTAAACTTTTTCAAACTTATTGGGTATTGGAACGGAATGTATATCAATAGAGAGGACTAAATGTATAAAATTTAACTAGCGGACTCCAACTAGTTTGGGATTGAGGCGTATTGATTGTTGTTATTGAATGGTGAGATAAAACTAAAATTAGATGGGCGAATTATAGTAGAATGAACGTGGAATATTTGTACTTATCCACTGCAGCTAGCTTGTGATTGAGGCGTATCAATTTTTGTCATTGAATTGTGAGATAAAACTAAAATTAGATGGGCGAATTACAGTAGAATGAACGTGGAAGATTCGTACTGATCCACTACGGCTAGTTTGTGATTGAGGCTTGTTAATTTGTTATTGAACGATGAAACTAAACTAGAATTAGATGGGCGAAATATAGTAGAGTGGATGTGGAAGATTCGTACTGATCCTCTGCAGCTCGTTTGTGATTGAGGCATATCAATTATTGTTATTAAATCTGAAGTTAAACTAGAATTAGATAGCTGAAATATAGCAGAATGGATGTGGGAGATTCACACTGACGACCACTGGAGCTAGTTTGTGATTGAGGCGTTTTTTTTTTTTTTTTTTTTT
>JAJOOE010027111.1:0-15403 GCA_036250405.1 Solanum raphanifolium | reverse complement strand
GCTTGCACTATCGCGTCTCAATGATCTAGTGTACATTAAGTACAATAGAACATTGAAACGTCGTTATGATGCTCGTGATCTCATTGATCCAATTCGCTTGGATAACATTGATGATTCAAATGAATGGTTAGTTGGATGCCCCGAAGATCAAGAAGATGAACTAGTATATGAGGATGATGATCTTACTTGGGGGTAGTATTGCTACGGCAATTGGAGCTGATGAGAGTATCTATCATCTTAGGGGACTTTCTTCAAGATCAAGTGCACTTGACAAGGGCAAAGGAGTAGAAACTACATCTACAAGTTCAACTTCAATCTACAAGTTCAACTTCAAGTAGGACTCGGACACTAATTGATGAAGACTACGAGGAGGAAGAAGATGAGGAGCAATATCATGTAGAGGATGTTGATCTTCAAGAGTTGGATAGTTTTGAAGAAGAATAGACTTTTAGAGTTCGAGTATTATCTTTTGAATTATTGGGTCTTTAAAGTTCTAGACTTTTAGTATCTACTTTTAGTTTTTGAATTGAAATATTTGCTAATATATGTTATTGCTATTGAGATTTTGGATATTTATATATGCAATTAAATATTTTTAATTTTTGGTACTAATTGGCGCCTCGATTCAAAAAGGCGAGCGCCTCGCCGCGTAGCAGGCCCTTGTCGCCTTTTGTCGCCTAGAAGCTTGAATGCTGCTATAACTGAGAACTTCCCATCCCCTTTTGCTCCCCAATTGAGTTGGTCTAGTGTTTCACTGTTAACTGCAACATTGTGAAGTGTTGCTAGTATGCTGACCAACTCCTCCATTTCCCAATCCCGTATGTTCGTTCTACGGATGATGTCCCATGAATTCCCTTCTCTATATTGCTGAATAGTAGAGTTTGGCTCTCTTGCTATCTGAAACGTGGTAGATCCTTAACTCTTTTCTTTTTTTTAGCTTTAGAATTTGGAGGTGACAAACTATCAGATTCTTAGACAACTCAAGTGACTTCCCCCGTCTCCGTTACCTCCCATAAATTTTAGCTTAAAGCTTTTATCTTCACTATTACCTTTATTTATCGAAAAAAACTTTGATTTTCACTACCCATGGTTGGTAGTTCTCTCTGCATACATCAACATACATCAACATGTTGCTGACTTGAATTTGATGAAGACATGTTTTTTAGTTCTTTCAAAATCTTTCAACAAGATCTCCTTGCCTTAGTTTCTCAATTCTCACAAGTAATTTAAGGCAATTGGCTTTGATAGAAAATGTGTTTCAAAATGCTAAACATTTGGGGTCCAGGGTTTGGGGGGTGGGGTGAAGGAGTGCTCTTTAATCACTCAACTTCTCTTGAAGACAATTAGAGGAGGTGATTCTTCTTTATTTCACTTAACTTGCTTAACAGCCAAAGTGCCTAGGTATTATTGGACTTCTTTTAGCATGTGTAAGTAACATGTACCTTTAATTCTCAATTTTTTTCTCTTTCCTAGTTCATGAACAAAGATAACTATCGTTAAATTAATTTTCCTAATACACAAATTAATATAATTCATGTATCACAAAAAATCTGAGAAAGCAAAAGTTTATTCACCAACAAAATGATCTAAGGTGTTCCTGCTATTAAATAATACCCCATGTAAATTGTCTTTGTTACTTTACCTCACACATGTGCATTATTATTGAAAGAAATCTCCTCGTTGCTTAAAGAAATGATGCTATGGGTTAACACTTCATAGGTGAAGTCATATGTTTTAGTTAATGTGCCATTCAACTAATGACTTGCAAACTAAAAAAGATGAAAAATATTTTTCTTTTAATCTCAAATTTGAAAAGCTGGAGTAATATCAATATTATCGAATAATGGGTGTTGAAATCAGTTGTTTAATTAGAATTTAATTATTATAATACTAATTTCATATACATTGATAGATACTCCATATCTGAAAAAAGTGCACACTTTAAGCTCTAAGGAGCTTGCCGCTTTAAGTCCTTTTCACATTTAAAAATAATTATTGACTTTAGATTCATACAAATATTAACATATTTTCCCCATTCTTATTTCTCTGCTTTCATTTATGCGGGTGGTTCAATTCATAACATTCCTTTCTTGTTCGAGATTGATTGTCTGTAAGATATTTGCTAGAAACTCGAGGAACTATGATTTGATGTTAGCTCCATTATTCATAAATATTCTTATTTTTGGAACATCATGTCTCCAAAAATCAACACCTATCTAAGTTATTTCCTTTCTCATGACTATCTAAGTTACAACTTTATTGTGTTCCTCTGAGATTGTTATGTTGATGTTTCTGGTAATTTTTCTCTTGTTCAAAAAGCCATATGGATTAATAATTTATATTGGAACATTGCTTGTGAATAGGTCCTCCAACGCAGACAGGGAATGGCTACTGCTGGGCTAACAAATAAAGAACTAAATGACTTTCTTGATCACTTGGCCTCAAGTGAAAACATGTGATGAAGGTTTCGTATTTGTGTATATTTTATCTTTATGATTTCCATTGCTATAGATTACCATTTTTTTTTGGATGAGTGTGTTTGGTATAGAATAATATGGTTTCTAGTTTTTTCATGTTTGATAAGTCAAATGTTTTTGGAAAACATTTTCCTTAAAAATAAAGAAAAATAAGTTGAATAAGTGACAACACACGCTAAGTAGAGATAGGAGGTAGGAGTAGGAGTAAGCAGGAATTAGGATTAGGATTAGGATGTAGGATCAGGAATAGAAATAAGATTAGGAGGTAGGTTTAGGATTAGGATTAGAATTAGGATAAAGAGGTAGACTTAGGATTAGGATTAAGAGGTAGGATTAGGATGAATATTAGAGTTAAGATTTAGGATTATGATGTAGGAATTAGGATTAGAATTAAGATTAGAATTAGGATTAGGATTAGGAGGTAAGATTAGGATAAGGAGGTAGGATTAGGTGGTAAGATTAGGATTAAGATTTAGGATTTAGGATTAGGATTAGGACTAGAATTTAGGATTAGGATTAGGATTAGGAGGTAGGATTAGGAGTAGAGTAGGAAGTAGGATTAGGATTAGGATTAAGACGTAGGATTATGATTAGGAGTAGGATTAGGATTATGATTAGGAGTAGGAGGTAGGGTTATGATTAGGAGGTAGGATTAAGAAGTAGGATCAAGAGGTAGGATTAATATTAGGATTAGGATTAAGTAGCAAGGGACGGTAGCAGTATGTGGTAGCTGGTGGCAGGTAGCAGTAGCAGGACAATAGTAATAGGTAGGATTATGATTAGGAGCAATAGGTAGGATTAAAAAGTAGGATCAAGAGGTAGGATTAGTATTAGGATTAGGATTAACTAGCAAGGGACGGTAGCAGTAGGTGGTAGCTGGTGGCAGGTAGCAGTAGCAGGACAATAGCAATAGGTGGTAGCAATAGCAGGAGCTATTAGCAGAAGTTGGAGGAGGTAGCAAGGGACAATAGTATCAGTAATAGGAGCTGTAGGTGGTAGTAGGGGACAATAACAGTAGTTGTAGCCGGAGCTTTAGGAGGTAGCAAGGGATAGTAACAGTAGTAGTAGTAGCAACAGTAGCTGGAGCTGTAGGATGTAGCAGTAGCAGGCTTATCAGTAGAAGTAGGAGTAAGACTACGAGCAGTAGCGGGAGGTAGGAGTAGGATTAGGATTAGGATTAGGCAAATAGTAGTAGTAGCAGTAGCGGGAGTTGTAGGAGGTAGCAGTAGTAGGGGACAATAGCAGGAGCTATAAGAGGTAAGCAGAGAATAATTGCAATAGCAGTAGCAGGAGTTGTAGGAGGTAGCAAAAGCAGGGGGCAGTAGTAGTAGGTGGTAGCAGGTAGCAGTATTAGGGACAATAATAGTAGGTGGTAGCAGTAGCAGGAGCTGTTAGCAGAAGTTGTAGGAGGTAGCAAGGGACAGAAGCAGTAACAATAGTAGTAGTAGGGGATGGTAGAGTAATAGCAGTAGAAGGAGCTTTGAAAGGATTGTTTCCTTTTGCTTAGTTAGACCTATTAAATGTTCCACATTGGAGGAGTTAAACGTGTGTCTTCTTATATGGTCTGGGGCATTCCTCAACTAGCTTTTGAGGTTGAGTTATAGGTAAGATTTATTTTGTTAACATCCCTATTATTGGTTTACCTAATGTCGAGTCCTCATTTTCAACACACTTAGATGTTTAGTGATTGGAGTACTTTAAGTGTTCCACATTGGTTGAGGGAATGACTTGTTCTCCCATTACATAGTTTGATAGTCGTGGACAATTCTCACCTTATGAGCTAGGCCAAATCCGAAATTCAAATTACAAGTTCAACTAATTCTACTGGCAAGTCACAAATAGCTAGAAACTTAGAAACTGTCCAGCTGCCGAAGCATGTGGGGCACACGTAGACAACCTTCAAATCTGGCGCCAAATGCTCACTCTGGCGCCCAGCTTCGTGCCTTGCCCACATGCCTACCTTGTGGGAAGGTTTTTCCCCACACAACTTGCCATTGGTGCCCAATTTCCTTAGATGTATGCCTTGCCCAGCTCATAGCCCTCAAACTTGTCTAAGCCATGATCATGCAACAATCATAGCCTTGTCTTGCCTTAGCCTGTCCAGCCCTTGTCATGCCTTAGCCATTCCACTGCTAAGTCCTTGCCTCAAGTAAACTTGATCTTAATTAACGTCATTGAGTCATGGCTAGGTTTATCATTAAACCCCTAGACAAGCCAGAGCCACCTGAACCATCAAGCTCAGAGTCTAACAGGTCCTTATGGATACCTCTGACTTGTGAGATCCAATAGACCTAAATCATATGGGCCCTTATGGATACCTCTGACTTGTGAGATCCAATAGACCTAAATCATATGGGCCCTCATGGGTGCTGGGGTTAAGTTTCAATCTTTGTTCCCTTTATTAGGTCAAATTTCTAGTTTACTATTTTAGGAACTTGGTAAAAAATCTCCAATATAGACACTTGATTCTCATGATTCTATGGTTAAAATACAACCAAAAATTGAATATGATCATCCACCGGTGCTATAGATTAGTTATGTCAATGATATGGGTTGATATCTGTTAGAGTGGGTAAAGTCCCACATTGGTTGGGGAATGGATTGGTGGTCTCGTTATATGGACTTGGGCAATCCTTCCCTCATGAGCTAGCTTTTAGGGTTGAGTAAGACCCAGGTGTCATATCTTTACAATATTAATCCAAAAACAAATACCTATGAGCTCACTTTTCCCCCTAAATTTCAAAAATGGCATCTGAAACATCACTTTATGTATTTATACTGGGTGTCCATCACAATTGTGAAATTTAATGGGCTGGACTATCATCACATTTGCGAGCCATACTTCACATTTGCAGTCGAGCCAAACTTATTCAAAGCTTCAAAACACAATTTCAACCATAAAATCCTCAAGATCAGGGGTCAGGTTGTGACAATTCTTAGTTGGATGCTTTTCTTCTTTGACGAAGTCTGGGAGCATGTTCACTGGTTTTCATTTCATTTTCTTTGTTTAAATCCAGTTTTCAATTCATCTTTTTTTTTTCTTTTCTTGTCAATTTTGACACTTAATTCAGATATTGTAAATTTCACTCTTATTTGGTTGTTTGATAAAGTTTTACACATTTTCCATGTCAACCTTGAATCAGTGATCATGTCCATATGAATATAGATCACTTTATCATTAGCCACGTAGTGTTTTACTCGCTCATTTCAAAAGAGTATTCAAGTCAATCTTGCGTGAAGGTTTGGGAGAATGGTGGACAGTCCAGATTTATTAAAGTGTGGAATCTTTGTGTTTTGCAGTGATCTTGACTTCACCAATTATATATGTATAGTCAGTCAGTCCTGAGTAACAAGTGTTGTGCTCTTCCTGCGAAGTGTTGTGTCTTCCTGCTGCAATTATTCTTTGATTGTAGGAAAGGGGCTTTCATTTATGTAGAGTACTGCAGTTCTATGAGGTCTTTGAACGCACTGCATTTCTATGAGATGTCTTTGAACTTAGAATGGAAAGCTTCATATCTATATCTGAATTCATTCTCTGAAGTAATTCAATATGGTTACGAGTCTTTTCAGTTTTCTGAAAAGTTTTCAATGCCTTTTAACACATAGTAAAAAGAATGTAAATTATGTGGATTTAGGATGACTGATGTGTATTTCAAATACTTCCGACTCGAATTCTGATTTTAGTGTATATTTTTGCAGGTTCATTTCTTTTTGCAGAGTGCGCAATACCATAGTAACTCCATAAAAGCCCTATTTCAAGCAATATTTCTGTCGATGTAGCTTGAGTTGGGACACTGTTTTCTGTTGTACCTTTTAGTCTTGTGAAAAATGTACAATATTTTACTTTTGACGACTCTCTGACTTGCAACAGATATATATTTAGGCATCAGTGTTTTTCTAGTCAGTGGACTTCTGGTTGTCCACAGCATTAATCTTTGTGAGAAATAAAGGAGAGAATTATTATTGCATCGTGTTGACTATATTATTACACTGAGCCATATATATAGACGCTAAATATAATCCTTTTCCATGTAGGACTATTCTAACACTCTCCCTCAAGGTGGTGCATATAAGTCATATGCATTGTGCTTGTTACTGATGTAATTAGACAAGGACTGAGCAGTTGTTTGATCCAAACTAGCTCGCAAGTTGCTATGACCATTGCTCGATATTCTGCTTCTGCACTAGATCAAGCAACTATGTTTTGTTTCTTTCTCTTACCGGACACCAAAGTACTGCCTAGTAAAAACACATTGTTCAGATGAGAAATGTCTATAAAAAAGATCACCTGCCCAATCGACATCTGTATATCCAATGATCTACAAATGACCTTGATCCACGAAGAGGTCTTTGTATATTAACACCAAACCAAACTATGAGTCATCGAGTTAATTTTTCAGCATACCAATCAAATCAACTAACAAGTCAGTTTTTTTTTTATAATTATACTTGTTTATCGGTTCGATTTGACTTGTACCGCCATAAAATCAAAAACACAATGATCATTCATAAGAGAAAAAGCTGAGAGCAACTCTAATTCTCTAGATGATTAACATTGAAAGGATATCCATCCACAACCTAAGCTTCCCCTTAAGTATAGAATCAAAAATAAAAAAATGTCATGCTACATTATTCGATCACAAATTCACCGCGATTGAAGATAAAAATGAGAACAAGGAGGATGTTATCTCATGTTTAGCAACAATTATGAGGCTGAGAGTTAAGAATTTCGACTTCAATAGCTCCTTACCGAAGAGAAATTGAACTCAGTAATACCAAAAATAAATGAAAGTGCTAAATTATATTTGAGAGAGTAGTTGAAACGGGAGGAGGCGACATCATGAACCGTCTGATTGTTTAGTTGCATGGTAACAAGCGTATGATCACTTGGAGCAATCGTCATGAGGAGGACATGAGAGATGACATAGCATCTTCAATGAAACCACCAATTGCGAGAAGTGAAAAATAGACAAGAGAATGGAAATGCAGAGAAAAACAAAAACATTAGTGAATTGTTTACAACTTTAAAGGACAATTTTGTTCAAATATTTTTTATCAAATTAATAAATGTAATTTTTGATAGATTATTTTTTGTAGGAATAAAATATCAAGACTAACTCTTGTAAAGATTATTTATAAACTTTTTTGAAAAAACTACAGAATATGGCAAACGTCAATATACATTTAAAATAAATAGCTACAATTTTTTTTAATGTTATATGGATATAACTACACAATAATTTGCAAAGTTAACTATATACAAATAATTAGGAAAGTTATTATTACAAGCATAATTAATTATGTCTAGGCACATTTTATGTGATCAGTTTTCCATGTTTACCCTCATTAATATTTTAAACTCTTTCACCAATATCCCTATATCACATATCTTCAATATCCCCCCCCCCCCCCCCAATTCCTTCCAATTTAAGATCCTCTTGATGATTATAGGAACATTTTTTGTGATTTGAATCCATCAAGTATCTTTTAATTGATTTTTTCTCATTTTTATGAAGATTATATTTGTATCCATCTATATTTTATCTATTTTATAGGGTTTCGATTAAAAAAATATTTTGTTTTCTCTATTATGATGGCTATAGTTATAAAAAAAAGTAGTACAGGAAGATCATGAGCAAAAATAGATTGAGGTTTGTGTGATTGTCAAATTTGTATATAGTAGAATACTCATATACATAGATACTTTATTGTAATATTAACACAAGTTGAAATGGTAATTTGTGAATACAAGGATATCTGGATACATAAGTAATCTATCCAATTTAAAAGATTGATTAGGCAATACAAGTATAATTGGATACATTAATACTATATTTTTATAAACAAATACTTGAGTTAACCCCAATCCTCAAGTATTACAGGAAAATATTGACCAAAAAGAGATTGACGTTTGTATTACAGGAAAGACTTGACAAAAAAGAGATTGGCGTTTGTTGGATTTATCATTTTTTTATATAACCAAATACTTACACACTTTGATACCTACACATTTTATTATTTTTCATTTTTCTTGTTTCTAGGTTATCAATGTATCCATCTTTTGTTTAACAATAATGTATTCATATATATACAACATTGGTGTATTCATTTTTTGTTTGACAACAATGTATTTATTTTCCAAATTATTGTGTTCATAAGCTAATTGTCATACTTTACCTTGTTTGATTTATTAATACATTAAGTTTTTATAAATATTTGTATCCTTGATATATTAATACTTTAAGTTTTATAAATAGAGATACCAATTTGTAATTAATACCGTATTAGTGTATAAATAGAAAAATAAAAACATATAAAGAAATACGGCTAGAAAAAGATATAAATAGGGATTAAGAAATGAAAAAATAGACAAAATGTCCAATAGGTTAATTTTTTTTGCAAAAATAGCCCACTTAAAAAAATAAGCCACTTATTACAATAAGTGATCATTCGACACTTTCGTCTTCTTTCTTCTCCTCCTCCTTTTTTGTCATTCTTCTTTTGCATCTTCTTCATATCCATCTTCTTTTGTAAAATAAAAATAAAAATTGACGTACTATAAACATGAATCGCTTCGAGAGAATTATGTATTAAAAGACTCGAAACATCGAAATGATTTCATATCTAAAATGTGGGACTTTTATAGGTGATTTTGAGTTGATCGAGATTGAATAGTGTAACACCCCGCCAATTCTAAGAAAAAATCCAAACTATTCCATATGCATATAGGGTTGAATATGATGATTTCTAATTGTATATATATTTGCTTAGATCAGTTCTTAAGTGTGAGAAGTGTATTCAATGTGATTAAGGTCATAAGAGACTTCTATACTATGAAAAATTTTATGGCCTAAAACCAACCAAATGAAATATCTTGAAGTTTTCTTTCCAAATCCTTTTATAGTTAGTCGATTCAAATTATCTGCTAAAAATTATTCACATTTGACTAGATACTATACAATCTGCATGACCCCCTGCGCGGAAAGGATGCCAACTAGGTGACTGTGCGGTAGGACCTGTGCTTATTGCCAAGGTTGCGGGAACAACCACGCGTCCTAGGCTCCAGGTACGCGATCGCGTATGTTCTATGAAATTCTTTTAGTTTTCTATTCCTTCCACATTCTAGAATGGGTGTTTTCATCCTTTCATCATCCCATAATCTCAACCCACGTCTATTAACATCTCCCAAAAGTAATATTTAATCAGATTTTATATGTTACAATAAATTTTTCTTGTTTTTTCCAATACTTGAAATAACAAGATCTACAAGGATTCTAGAGATTTAAATTACGATTCTTTTCTTAAACTTCAAATTTAAGGTATGTAGGACTTTAATGAATATTTCCTTTCATTCTCATGTCCAAAACTTCTCAATTTTCATGAAGTTAATTCCATAGTTAGGGTTATCAAACCCACTTTGAATTTACCATTTTTATGATCCGAATTATATGATTACTTGAACTATTTATTGTATATAATTGAAACTAATTACTTTATGGTATATATTAAAAACTAGCTTATTAAAAAAGATATTTCAGAAACTTGGAGGGTTGTTGACTTAGTCAAAGACCTAGTGAATTAGTCAGGATTTTGAATTAAGGGTGACATTAAGGTGTCAAAATTAAATTACGGTGAGATAAGTTTTAATAATTGAGTGTAGGTGACAATTATGTAATTAAAGATTAAGGATTTATGAGGCATTTGTAAGAGTTTCCCTCAAGTTTTTAAGTTGACATTTTGGTCCATTGTATTAAATGAGGGGTAAAAAGGTAAAAGACTAAAATCTAATTTAATCAAATATGGTGGGAATCAAATATGGAGGGAAGCCAGCGCACCAAAAGGGGAAATAACAGCTGCAAATCTCTCTGCCTCCCCGCCGGTTTCCTCTCTTTTTCTTCTTCTTCTTGTTCGTTCTTGCTTGCTTTTTTCCTGTTCCCGTCATCTTTTTCTTATTCTTCTTCTTCTTGTTCGTACATTGTTGCTATTGGCTGCTATTCCTTGTGCTTCTTCTTCTTATCTTCTTCTTGAATCAAATTTAGCTAATCAATGGACTAGATCTCGTTCTTTATCAATTGGCATTACTTCATAAGTGATTGTGTTCACATACCATTGTTTGGTAAGTAAAATTAATAGTTCTTTGAATCATTCATCACCATCTGGGTATACTTGTAATTTTTTCAATAATTTGCATTCGCGTTTCCAACATATTGTTAAATCTGTAGCAACAGTTGACTCGTGTTGAATAAGTCAGATATTGGAACAGATGATAGTCTTATATTGCAATAAAAAGGTTATATTTTGCAACATATGATTTACATGTTGCAACATTTGACTTCCCTCTTGGAGATATCGCAACAGAATAGCCATATGTTACAACATATGATGTATCAGTGGCAATTGAATAGTCATATGTTGCAATATATAACTTACACATGTGATTTATGTGTTACAATAGAACATTTATATGTAGCAACACATGACTTTTATGTCGCAAAAGAATGGACATATGTTGGAACATATGACTCAAATTTTCCAATAGAATAGTCATATGTTGCACCAGATGACTTGCACCTCTTCCAATATGTGATTTATGTGTCGCAACAGAACAATTATATGTAGCAACATATGACTTTTATGTCGCAACAAAATAGTCATATGTTGGAACATATGACTTACATGTTCCAACATAATAGTCATATGTTGCACCAGATGACTTGCACCTCTTCCAACATGTGATTTATCTTTCGGAATATAATCGACATGACTTTTATATCGCAACAGAATGGTCATATGTTGCACCAGATGACTTGCACCTCTTCTAATGTGATTTATGTGTCGCAACAGAATACATATGTGTAGCAATGATGAATCCATGATTTAGACTCATTTAGGACTTTATTTTAATAGATTTAGTATCCTCAAATGCATATTTTGTGTCAATAACTGATGTAAATCCTTGATTTTCAGGTATTTGGATTAAGGAACAAAGTATAGGCACGAATGAGCAAAAAGGAACAAGGTAGCTGAAAGAACGAAGAAACGAAGGCCTAATGATCGCCTAACCCATTGGGCAAGTCACCGAATGACTATGATCTTGCCTAAAGTTCCAGTGTGCCAAGCCATGAAGGAGAAAATCAAGTTGGCGATAGACAGGAGCAGTCGACGAGTCGCCGAACGGTTCGGTGATGCATTGCTTGATCGCCCAAAGTTACAGAACTTGAAGATACTGAAGGCCAAAGCAAAGAGGCGATGGAGTTGACCAAAGGGCGGATCACCGAGTGGATCGGCGATCCCGACTTATTGCGCCGAATGGTCCTCCACAACACATTTTTGGCGACCATAAATACATTTTTAAATTCTTAGTTTAGTATCTATCTAGTAATTAATCAATTTTTAGTATCTATCTATCATAAAATCAGTTTTGAGAAGAGAGTTTGGAGACAATATTTTCCTTTAGCTTTGAAGATTTGAAGATTTCCATTTTGGAGAAATTTGAAGTGGGTCTTTGAGATTCTTTAACCTTGACCTTTGTAAAGATGAAATTAATCTTACCCAGTTGATGAAAACACAATTTGGTAACAATTTTTATCTTTTTATGATGTCTAGCTAAAACCCCAATTCTTGGGGTGTGATTATGGGTTGATTTAGCTGCTGGGTATTGCTATTTGATAGTCTAAATGATGTTTAAAAGTGATTTCATTCAGTAATTGTGGGTTAATCTAAAGGGTTGTAGTTGCAAATGCAACTCTACCTTCGCGTTTTTGGTTTACTCGAGAGAGAGGTTTTAAAACCAAGATTACTGATTTGATGGTCTGTGGGTATTGGGTTGTCATGGGTTCAGCTCGAGAGAGTGAATCCTAAACCCTTTTCCACACATTCAGCTCGAGAGAGTGAATGGACTAAAGTGAAGGTTGTTCTTAATTGCTGCTTATTGGTGTTCGAAAGAAACCAATTTGATTCGAGGTAAATTGTTCGAGAGAAAGTTTTTCCCCACTAAAGTCTAGCTTAATCACTGATTTACAACTATTTACTATTAATTGAAATCATTCACTTGTCTACCTTAGCCCATAATCCAATCACATCCCAAGAACCCGTCTATTTACTTGTTTATTGTGTTATTTGCTACTGTAGTTGATAATTGAAATCAAAACCCCCTGTTATTTGACACTTGTGTCACCCCAAACTTGAATCATGCTTTTATTTGTAAATGTTTTTACCTATGATTGAGTTGAACATATTCATGCTTTTCTATTTATTCTCAAATACGTACCACTCCCTGTTGGATTCAAACCCAACTCACTTAGTTGGGTTATGTTACTGAATAATGATCGTTGGCACTTAGTATTGGATGAAGTGTCTTGATACGTGAAATCAAAATGACGCCGCTGCCGGGGAGTGGTGTTACTTGAGAATTTTTAGTTAAATTGGATTTTGTTCTTATTGATTATAGTTGAACTTTCCTTATTTTTAATTTTGGTTTGTGTGTTGTTATTTAGAGCAGCATGAAGGAGCATGTCTTGTAGCAATGGTGACCAAATGAACCTTTCCCTTTTGAGAATGATGATTCTTAAGGATAACATCCTAAGTTTCAGACAAATGGAGGGTGAGTCAATCCGTGAGTTGTGGCTGAGATTTAAGTCACTATTGTTGCAGTGCCCAACTCATGGAATCTCAAATAACATGCTACTAGACTGCTTCTATAGAGGTTTTGGTCCAAAAAACAGAGGAGTGGCTGACCAAATATCTCCGGGAGGTCTCTCACGACTACCCTATGCAATAGCAGTCTAGCTCCTTGATCACATGGCCAAGTCCAATAAGGAGACTGAGAAGGATAAGATTTTGGCCACACTTTTGACTCAGTTTGATCTAGTGGCCAAAAAGATCATGGAATTGGAAGCACCGGACAAAAAGAAAGGCCGGTATACTCCCTCTCATGAGTGTATAAAGCCCAAAGTGTACGAGGGTGGACAAATAGAAGAGATACTCTCACTCATTCTTCACAAAGTCGAAGAACACGAAAAAGTTTTGAATGAATAAAAGAGAATGTCTCACCGCTGAATCAGATGACTGCTTCCCATTCCATATCTGTTCAGCTGCTGGAGACCCAAATGGGTCATGTGTTGTCTCGTCTCTACCACACAAATCAAGATTGAGTGGGGAAGTCATGCCACGACGTTAACTAAGACGCTTCTTGGGAGGCAACCCAAGTGTTTATCGCTTTATTTTTGTTTAAGAAATAATGGTGTGTTGATTGCGCAGGTTGAAGTGCAGAAAGTGTTAGAAAGGTAAAGATTGGCGAGCTAAAAGTCCAGCCGGCGCATCGCCGAAGAGGTCAGTGAGCCCAACTTGGACCGCCGTTGGACTCAAGATAATTTTAAATTGGAGTCTGTAAAACTCGGCGAGCCCATGAGCAACTTGGCGAATCGCCGAACAGGTCGGCGATCATGACTTTGTCCATTGTTTGGACCTCCACATTAGCTGGAGGTCCTGTAAAACTCGGTGAGGTAAGTGCTCACTCAGCGTGTCACCGAGTGGGTCGGTGAGCATGGCTAATATCGCAGAATGTGCGAGAACTGAACGGTTTTTAAAAGGCAAAGGTTTAAACTTTCAAACTCTTTCGCTTTCACTCACTTTTAATTTTCCCAAACTCGCACCCGCATAGTATTTTCAATATTTCTTGCATTTTTATAGTATTTGAGTCGTTGATTGTGTGTTCGGAGTGGATTACTTTGCCGCCTAGCATTTCAATCTTGATTATTCTGCATCTAAGGTTGGTTTTCCAAATCCTGAGTTTGTTTTTAGTAATTTGTACTCTTTTGCAATCATTTTGTCTTAGTGCTATGTGTTGGACCTCTCTGATCTTAATTGCGAATGTGTGTGTCGCCCCGAGAGCACTCCTAGGCGTAACACAGCGTACTTGACCCCGAAGGGGCCTTATACAAGCCCTTAGCATATTCGTCATTGCATATAGACATTGAATAAGGCGGAATATTAAAAACGTTTCAACATCAATGTCAAAGTGTCTAATTGTAGAAAATAGAAAGTAGAATATCTAGACATCATCATCTGAATGAAACCATCTAAATACACATAAGAATATCAAATAGGGACCATAGCCCTTTACAATAGAATTGTCTTAAAATGACAAGTACATAAGGAGTCTAATAGTCTATTACAATATAAGGGACGTAAGTGTCATAATGTGTGTCCTCGGAACTTGAGGACATACCAATAAGTCTTGGAGAAAGTCTAAGTCCAAGGTTGAGTCTCTTAGTAGCACAATCACTTCCCGAAACCTACACTTAGTAGAAAAAGGAAGAAATATGGGTTAGCACAATCAATTGTACTAAGTATGAAAGCCATGCAATAAAAACCATTTAAATCATGCATAAAAAAGGACCTTTATTTGAAAACATGCTATTTCAAGTTAAAAGCCATAATGCATATTCAAGGAACCTTTAGCCAATCCACATCACAAGATAAAGAGACATTCATGATCATAACAAGAAGCATAACCCATACCTTACATATTTGAATTCCATTTATACCACACCATCATAAGACACCACCCATGACCGTCTTTTCAAGTTTACTTGTGCAATGTACATATGAAGTCCCATACCCCCATATATACTAAGTAAAGCCATCAACAAGACACAAGTGTAATCACATACAAAATCAACATCATAATAGGTGAAACCAACCTTACCATCATTCATAAGTTACCATCCATAGAGGACTCACACAAGAACTCCTCAAAGAACCCACTTGTGCAATGCATAGGTAAAGTCCCATACCCTCACCTATAATAAGTAGTATCCCTCAAGTAGTCCTAGTTAAAGTTCATAAGTCATTTACATAAGTCATATTCATACATTAGATCATCTTTTTAAATCATAGGGATATTAGCAATAACCGACATAGAC
>JAJOOE010027110.1:0-15830 GCA_036250405.1 Solanum raphanifolium | reverse complement strand
TCAAGAATTTGATATACTGATTATCGATTGACCAATTAAAAAAATTTGCAAGTCTCAAACCGTTAAGAATCAATAATTTAGTATAATTAATAATCAAAATCATTATCGAAATCACTAAAGCTATAACCTATTATCGATAAACTAATAATTAAAAGTCAATTCAAATTATTAATTTTGATTCGATTTTTAACTGCCCATGTTAATTTAGTTATTTTCTCATAATTATGAGCAAATTTAGCTCTTTACCCTCAACCCAAAATACAGTTTTTATCCCTTTTTCCCTTCAAACTCACTTTCCTTGTTTCTGCATCCAAGATTCATTCAACAATGCGAACCCAAATCGTTCACAAACTATGGAATCGAAGAATCAATGGAACCCCTTTGAATAGTAAGAGATTTTATGGGTTAATACCAATGGTGATTGAACATTCTTCAAGAGGAGAAAGGGCTTATGATATATTTTCAAGGCTTTTGAAGGAGAGAATTATATGTATTAATGGACCAATTAATGATGCTACTTCTCATGTTGTTGTTGCTCAGCTTCTTTTTCTTGAATCTGAGAACCCCTCTAAGCCTATTCACATGTATCTCAATTCTCCTGGTGGCGCCGTTACTGCTGGTTAGTGTTTTTCGAATTGTTGATTTTCTTGATTTGCGGTTGTTAATTTTGGTTTAGTAAGGTTTGTGGTTGTGGAAATGAAATTGGGTATTTGGGGATTTTGGATTAGTTTTGCTCTTTGATAAGTTTTTTGATTGTGGAAATGAAATTGGGGTTTAGTTTAAACTGGGAATGAGATTAGATATTCAAGCTCCAGATTTGATTTTTATTTTGTTCTTGGTTGTATTTGGGATAAGAAGGATTTAATGTAGTTTCTGTGGAGTTTTAGCTTTGGCATGTACTATGAGGAAGTAGATGGTTTGCGTGTTGGATCCTCCAAAAGTAGTGCATTTTTGGAGGACTTTTGGAGGATCCGACATGGGTGCGGCTGCATTTTTAGAGAGTCTGAGCAACATAGGATTTTAGCTTGAAACTGAAAATGAGAATAGATATTTCATTATCAATCTCAAGATTCAATTTTTATCTTGTTTTTTGGGATAAGACAATTGAATGTAGTTTTGTAGAGTGTCAGTTTTTTGCATCTCCTCAGAGGCAAATAACAGCATTGACGGGCTTATTGAATCCTTTCTAATCTTAAAAAGGGAGGGGAATAAGAGCAGGATCACTCCTCGGGGAGTTGCTAACCATTGTGCTTCCCTTTTGCTTACACCATTTTTTTTTTTTGTGAATGGTACGGGTTTTTGCTCTTTATCGAGCTACTTCTGATAGCAACCAACTTCAGATTCTCCTTAAGGCACCGTTTTGAGTAGGGATTTGAGTAGAGGGGCTCAATGTTGCTGGACTCATCTTTACAGAGAGGAGTTAAATGATATAGGGATTTAGCTTAAACTGAAAACGGGATTATATATTTATCATTCAATCTCAAGATTTGAGTTTTTTTCTTTTGTTGGTTGTTTTTGGGATAAAAACAATTGAATGTAGTTTTGAAGATAATCTCTATAGAGAGAAGTAAAATGAAATTGGGATTTAGCTTAAAGCTGGAAATAAGAATAGATATTCATTATTCAATCTCCAGATTCGGTTTTTATCTTCTTGTTGTTGGTTGTCTTTGGGATAAGTCAATTGAATGTAGTTTTGTAGAGCGTCAGTTTTTTGCAGCTCCTCAGAGTTAAATAACAATGTTGACGGGCTTATTGTTTCTTTTCATATCTTAAAAAGGGAGGAAATACGAGCAGGATCACTCCTCATAGAGTTGTTAACCATCGTGTCTGCTTGCACCATTTTTTTGTGAATGCTACGGCTTTTGCTCTTTGTTGCACTACTTCCGCTAGCAACCAACTTCAGATTCTCCTTAAGGCACCATTTTGAGTAGGGATTTGGAAAGAGGGGCTCGATGTTGCTGGACTCATCTTTATAAAGAGGAGTGAAATGAAATAGAGATATAGCTTAAACTGGAAAGGGGATTATATATTTATTATTCAATCTCAAGATTTGAATTTTATCTTGTTGTTGGTTGTCTTTGGGATAAAAACCATTGAATGTAGTTTTCTAGAGTTTTAGTTTTTGCATCTCCTCAGAGAAAATTAATCTTTAAAGAGAGAAGCGAAAGGATGTTGGGTCCCACATTGGTTTATATGGTCTTAGGTAATCCTCCCTCATGAGCTAGCTTTTGGGTTTGAGTTAGCCCACGATCCATTTCATTATCAATGAAAATGTGATTTGTGAAAAGATTCGATTTTTGAAAAGATTATTTGAATAGACAAATTGTTCTTTTGAGGACACAAAGCTTCATATAGAACACTTCCATTTGGGTTGATTAAGGCTTAGATTTAGTTGTTATACTTACATTAGGTCCAGGGCCACTAGTTTTTTTTTTTTTTTTTTTGTATGTTATTGTAGAGATAAGTGTAGGATTTGGAAAATTCCTAATTTGCCTTTGAATAAAGAAATAGTTGGTATAAAATGGTACATTTATTGAACGGAAAGGATGGTGAGGACTCATATTTCTGACTCCACATTATTTGGTATTGAGGCGTAGTTTATATTTATAATAAATCATCATATGCAGAAGAGGGGAGATGGTAATTTTGGGCTTTCAGTAAGCTGCTCTTATTTATTTAATTTCTTTGGTGTGCAATCCTATTATCATTTATATTATACCCTTTTCGACGATTATTTTTTTGTTCGCTCCTTGGATGTGTGTCTCTAACCTTTCCCTTTATGTTTTGTAATCAATTTTCTTTTTCTTTTTAAACAAAGAAAAACCCTTTTCGTTTATCTGTCCTTGAATACCACTTTTTTTTCCTTAAATGATCATGATTTGCTTCAAATTTGCTCTCACATTTGTTTTAGGTGTTCGAACTGATTTTTATGTGATCAAGATAATAAAATTTGTTAACTTCATCAAAAAAAATTATGAAATCTTTTAAGTTATAATTTAACCTGCATATTTGTGTTTTAATTATGCTCTGAGAATCAAGAAAGAACAAGTGTTTTTTTGTGTGATTTTGGAAAAAGATACGAACTTTTAATCTTTTTTGCAATCTTGACCTTATTTCTCATATGTATAAGGCATGCCTCTGACACTAAGGTAGTAGAATACTGTGTGCAATGTTATCTATGGTTTGATTCCAAAGCACGGTTGGCATTATGAATGTGAGACTGATTTAGGATATTCAGTGTGCCAAATAATTATTGTAATAACTCTCAGTATACACTATACTCGGTCTAGAGTAGATCTTAACTTAATAGTGAACTGTCTTGAGTTTGACTATTATGACTAGTTGGAACACCTTGGCCAAAGATTATCCTTTTTCGAACAAAAAAAAGCCGCGTCATTGGATAGTAGGAGATGGGAAAGCTAGCTGAAGATGCATAGAATGCCCTGTTAGGAAGACCACTTTAAGAAAGTATTTTCAAACTAATGGCACATCTTAGGAGAGATAGGATCAGGAAGATCTAATTCAAACCCCCTTAGGTAACAGCCTCCAAGTTAAACCCCCTTATTACCATTAGCAAGAACTTGTTATAGTTGCATATCATAAGGTTTTTATTTTTTTGAAACTGAATATGCGTTAGTTGGATATCATAAATTTATGTTGGACATGTATAAAGTTGGATTAATTTGGAAACATTGGGCAATTTACTTTATACCTATTATTTCGCGTGATTTTTGGTTTCTAGTTTTATTTTATAAGTAACCATGATTGGGGCTCAACTGGTTTGGGAACATTGTTGGATGCTATTTGTGCTAATAACGACCTGAAGATTACTTTTTTTCTTCAGTTTGGACTAGTCAATCATATCATATATGCAAAGTTAGTTGATGATATATGTGGTTCTGCATATTTGGTTATAGTTAGATGAATACTTTTATTTTGGTCAGAGTATTGTGCTGATACTTCTATTTTTGTGATTAAAGCTTGAACAAAATGGTCTGACATTGGACCCTTCGGGGTGGCCCAGTGGTTTGAGCTTGGGACTTCCATGTTGGAGGTCTCAAGTTCGAAACCCCTTGCCAGCGAAAGCAAGGGGTTTGCCTCCTGGGTCGAGCTCGTCGCACCAGGCTTGCCTAGTGCGGGTTACCTCTCCTATGTGGTTTGCGAGCTATTGCATAGGAGCAGGAGTTTTACCTTGTGCGCACCCAAAGGGTAGCGGCTGCGGGTTTCCTTTGTCATAAAAAAATAATAAATGGTCTGGCATTGGGGTTGTTTTAACTTTTAGCTAATATAGAATTCAAGGTTTAGTTGCTTGGCTGGAGAATTTTGCAAGATCATATCTTAACGCTGACTCCCTTTTTCTCCTTTTTTGGCATTGACTAGGTCTTGCGATCTATGATACAATGCAGTATATTCGATCTCCAATTAATACCATATGTCTAGGTCAAGCAGCTTCAATGGGATCCCTTCTCTTAGCTGCTGGCGCAAAGGGTGAGAGACGATCTCTCCCTAATGCTTCAATCATGATTCATCAGCCTTCAGGTGGATATAGCGGGCAGGCTAAGGATTTGACTATCCACACAAAACAGATTGTTCGGGTGTGGGATACTCTGAATGACTTGTATGCTAAGCATACTGGACAACCACTTGACATAATTCAGAAGAATATGGATAGGGATTATTTCATGACACCTGAAGAGGCCAAGGAGTTTGGAATAATCGACGAGGTTATAGATGAAAGACCAATGGCTTTAGTAACTGATGCTATTGCAAATGAAACCAAAGAAAAAGGCTCAAGTTAGAGCGTTACTCCATCGCTGTCTTTGTTAACGTTACCATTGCTGACTAGTTCTCCATTTTTCGATCTACTTTCTTGTATTTTTTTTCGATGAGGTGATTATCTCATTACTTTGTTTTAGTGAGTTTACAAGCTGGAATGATTTAAGGTATTTTTAGATAGAAAGCATATCGATAAACTCTAAATGCTTAAAGGTGATGCTCTGAGCTCAGTTGATCCCTTCAGTAACTTTTTTGGACTAATTTTGGCTGAACTAGTCTTGGATAAATCTGAAAAATTCTTGGCACTTTGCTTGAGTAAGTTTTTTTTTTTTGTCCCAAGTTTACTGATTTTCATTTTGTTGTTGTATCATTTATTCTTCTCTTCGAAGGGAGCGTTGGTGCAATTAGTAAAGTCGTTGCCAATGTGATCAGGAGGTCATGAGCTTGAGCTGTGAAAATAGTCTCTTGTAGAAATGCCAACTTGCATATCAACTTCATATTTCATATCATCATAATCTTGCTGGATGATATATTTTGTATAACAAGTCGTCACTAATTTGGTATTTTAAAATTTTGAATTTTCATACCTAATTTTCAATCAAATAAGCTCAGATTTGAAACATAAGTTTCATATATTATAAAGATAAACCCATTCACCAAATCGTCAAAACAAACAAATCTAACAAATTCATTTACCACATTTTTTGCCTTTTCATATATTCACGAGTTTCACTTGACTAAAATTCCCGTCATATGTGTTAGAATTTATTTTATCATTTTTTTTTGTATTTTAACAATCAACACATAATTCAACACCCAAATTTACTCCAAATAAATTCAAATTTAAAACATAAATTATAAAAAAACAAACCTTAATTAACAATTTATCAAAACAAAAATAAATCTAACAAATTCATTTAATACCTTTTTTTTTCTTTTTATGTATGCCTGTACTTAAAAAAATGACTAAAATTTTAGTTCTATGTTACTTTTATTTCGAAAAGTTATCTAATACTGGATATTTAGTGCAAAATAACAGTGACAAATAATAACCACGTGGCAGCTTTCAATTGGTCGAATCTGTTGGATTTACGTAATATACGATTTTATTTTTCTCATTGTCTGCTACGAATATTTAATTCCGATTAAATTTGAATTCCCAACAAAAACTACTCACTAACAAACCTCTCGGTACATTTCTTTCTCTATACTATATGGTATTAAAACAAATAATTTCGAGAGTATAGAGAAAGCTCAGTGATTCGCAGCAATGGCGAAATTCATTCTCATAGCAGTTTTCATGGTGGTATTAATTGCAAATTTTGCAAGTAGTGAAGTAGCTGCAAGTAGTGGTGTTGCTGTTGGGTCTAGTAACCCTAAGGAGGAAGGAAATAAATTAGCTGTGGTTCAAGAAGAGGAGGATATGGATGGTGGGTTTTCTTCCTTAGATGGAATGTTACAATGGGCTATAGGTACTTTACTTTTTCTCAAATCTCCTTTTTTGAACTTTTGATTTTAAGATGTAATTGTGAAAGGTTAAATCAAATATTTTGTTCCTATGTGTCTATGGTAGATAGGAAGGTGTAGAGGACGCGAATTGGGATTATAGGATTATTGTTGTAGTATTGTTATGCTATTGTATGCTGTTTTTGTTATTGTTTATTGTACTTTCATTATGTCTTTTTATAAACTCTTTTTGCCTTGAGCTGAATGTCTATCAGAAACAATAGTTGTACCTCACTTTTTGAGTTAGAGGTAAGGTCTGTTAGAGTGTGGGACTAAACTGGGGATGTTGTTGTTGTTGGATAGAATTATCAGGTACTTATGCAGGTGGAAGGCAGAATGGGAGCAAAGATGGCAAGATTTGAACTATATGGAGTTGTTTGGTATTGGGATACCAGGATTTGAAGTTTATAGGGGTTGTTTTGCCGGCATACCAAGATTTGAACATTTTGGGGTTGTTTGATTCGTGGACTAAGTTATCTTAGGATACCAAGATTTGAACTTTATGGGGTTGTTTGGTTTGCTGACTAAGTTATCCTAGGATACCAGGATTTGAACTTTATGGCGTTGTTTGGTTCATAGACTAGTTTATCCTAGGATACCAAGATTTGAACTTTGTGGGGTTGTTTAATTCGTGGAGTAAGTTATCCCGTGATACCAAGTTGGATGGTATAAGGTGTGATATTCAGTACTTAAGTTGGTGGAAGGTAGAAGGGGAGCCAAGATTTGAACTTTATGGGGTTGTTTGGTTTGTGTACTAAGTTATCCTAGGATACCAAGATTTGAACTTTATGGGGTTGTTTCGTTTGTGTACTTAGTTATCCTAGGATACCAAGATTTGAACTTTAGGGGTTGTTTGGTTCGCTAATAAGTTATCCTAGGATGCCAAGATTTGAACTTTGTGGGGTTGTTTGGTTCACTGACTAAGTTATCCTAGGATACCAAGATTTGAACTTTATGGGGTTGTTTGATTTGTGGACTAAGTTATCCCGCGATACCAAGTTGGATGGGATAAAGTGTGATATCTAGGATTTAAGTTTGAAATTAAATTTATACTTTGTTTGGTTGAAGGGATAAATTTAAATTTATACTTCCCCAACCAAACAAATATAAAATCTAATTCCCAGACCCCACTTTTGGGACTATACTGGGTATTATGTTGTTTGTTGTAGTCAGACTTATTCCTGGAATATCGACCTTATCCCATGAACTAAATTTCTAGAATAGTGATATTAGGTCTTAGTAACTAGGTTCTGAATCTAACTTTTGTACATATTTCTTGCGTTTCTTAATACAAATAAATACAATATTTGGACTAAAATTACCTAGGTTAGGATGAACCTGTATGGTACCTTTTGGCTCCGCCTCCGTTGGGAGGCAGTAGGTACCTGTGAAATTTGCTGTCCTGGATGTGTTGTTCTTGGTTCTTTCGAATAAAGAGTCAATTGATGAACCCACTGATTGAGAAAAATTGAAAGATAAGTTTATTATACAATTGGTTTTATGTTTACCCATGTGTAATGATTTGGTTTCGTGCTAAACACATACACAGGGCATTCGGATCCTGGAGTACTAAAAGAAAGATCAGAAGTCGCTCAACGCATGTCTCTGGAGGAACTAAACAAACGCCAGACTGAACTGAAGGTGCGGTTAACGAACTTGTGATCCTTCCTTTGTGCCTTATTGTGTTTGATATCACCCCCAACTTGCATTAGCATAGGTACATGGTAACTCTGTCCATCAAGGCTTACACAGATGAAAAGAACCAATACCCTTACTTGCCTAACATCTACATGTATAAAGTATTGAAGAATAATAGGGAAACTTGAGAAATGAAGTATTGAAGGTAGAGTGTATTGCTGCAAACAGCCGGAGTGTAGGATTTGGCAAAATGACGGTGTAACTTGATAGGAAAATGAATAAATGAAGCTTTCAAGTAAAATTGGTTGGAGCTTCAGAAGCAGAATATGCCTCATCTTATCGTTATGCCTCAATTTTTGAGCTAAGATTTTAGTATTCAACTTCACTCTGTTGAATGTATTCAACTTCTTAATATTCAACTTCACTCTGTGGAACATAGCACGAATGTGCAACTCTAGAAGGGTTGCATGTCCAGCTCCTATTAGATTCACGATATCACTGGTAGCCTTCTCCTATTGTAAGAAGGAAATAGTTCTTGGAAGATAAAATAAAAACTTTATTATGAATACATATCTTAAAACTTGGCCTTTGACTAGGCTGCTCTCAATAGTCTTCACATGAAACACTTGCTTATGAACATGTGGTCTAAAGTAGGAAATAGGGAGGGCTTCGGATGAAGCTTTTGGTTCTAGCTAAATTGTAAAGAATTAGAAGAAGATAAATTCAAAATTGTAGATGCTAGTGAAGTGTGTGTACGGTTATTTTGGTGAATCTGTTTTGATTTTCTTCTTCTATATAAAATGTCCGTTATACTGGTCATGATCCATGTCAGCCTATGATCACTCAATTTTATTTGTCATTGATACATCACATAAGAAGCCACCCAATGCTGACCACCATTTATTTAAATGTTGAAACAAATTCATTACAATGTAAGAAAATGCTTATACATGTAGGGAAAATCCTAGCTCATAGTGTTATATTTAGAACCCAATTAAGGGACTCTAGCATCTAATTTAAGCACTGTTTCTCCTACTATTTGCTTGAATTGCCATTTCTTCTTGCGTTGCCATTTTGCATTGGGATAAAGGAGGAGAGATTTTATTAAGTAGTATGAGAAATTATCTTGTTTCTTCCCTGATTCCATCAGTTCATCTAATTACGACCAGGTTTTGGTCTTTAGAACAGAAACTAAAGTAAAATGTAGTTTCGTGCTACTTGTTTGTCTCTAAATTCTACTGTGGTTAATTTGGTTCACGAAGAATCCAAGAATTTTTTTCAGACCGATATTTCTGTCTATCTTCCTTGCTTCTTTGTAGCTTAGTGGTAGTTTTGGGAGTGGGCACTGATAGGACATCTCGTCTGTACCTGTGTATCCTTTTTGTTTCACCTTTTTACTTGATTTACTTATCCCCCCAAAAAAAGAAAGAAAGAAAAGAAATGAGGAATTATTTTGCCACCTCTTGCAATTGTAATTTGTATGAAACGCCAAAGGGTCCTTTTTTTAATATGATTTTTTTTTCAGTTGGATTTTCATACATTTATATGTTGTTTCTTCTCCAGGAACTGATGGAGAAGCTAAAAATGCCCTCAGATGCGCAGTTGATGCTGATTGCAGTTAATGATTTAAATAATTCATCGCTACCTCTGGAGCATCATCTCCGTGCCTTAGAGGAGCTGTTGGTACTTGTTGAGCATATTGATAATGCAATTGGTATGTATAGTTCTCAGGACTTTTTTTGTTACAGTCTTACAAATGTTTGTTTTTGCCTCTTTTGGTTTTGGTTTTATAACTTCCAACTTAATATCAACATCAACAACACACCCGGTATAGCCCCACAAGTGGGGTCTGAGGAGGGTTAGGTGTACGCAAACCTTACCCTTACCTTTGTGAGGTAGAGAGACATGACACCTGACTTCATATCAACTGTAGTAATTCATTAGCATCTATAATCCCAATAGACACGCTTCCGAGACCTAATAAGACTATAATCAAGTCTTTAGGAAAGTCGAACTAGAAGAGCATACAGCTGACTTCTTAGGAACTATAGCACCCTTTCTTAATCTTGGTTTTATGAAGCTTCTCAATGATGCTTATGTGTAATGTGAGTACTTGTTAATGTTTTCAGGATTCATCAATGGTTTTCCTTTATGCAGGCAACCGATGTCTCACCATTCCTTCATTTAAAGAAAGCATTGAATGCACATGTATACTTTTCTCAATGCTTACATGTTTTTTATTTTCAGATCTGCAGAAACTTGGAGGCTTCACCGTACTTATAAGAATACTTAATCATTCTGAACCAGAAATAAGGACTGCTACGGCATGGGTTCTTGGCAAAGCCAGTCAAAATAACCCCATTGTTCAGAAGCAGGTATTGGAGCTATGTTTTTATACAAGTTTGGTCTTTAATGCTTTAGTTTCTTTGTCACTTTCATCTGTGCAGTTTCTGTGTTTATATTCTAAATTTACTGGCTATTGTATTGACGCTGTGCAATGACTTTTGCATTCAGGTCCTGGAACTTGGGGCATTGACAATGCTGATGAAGATGATGAAATCTCACACCACGGAAGAAGCTGTAAAAGCTTTATTTGCTATTTCAGCACTAATAAGAAGTAATGTGAATGGCCAAAGTTTGTTTTATCAGGAAGCTGGAGATACGATGCTTCAGGTGATCCAACTGAATATTGAGTCAAGTTAGAACTAGTTTACTGCTGCAGTGTATAACTTCCATCTCTGTCTTTGTATGCAGGAGGTTCTTAGCAATTCAAATCTGGATATCAGGTTACATAAGAAGTCACTGTTTCTTATTGCTGATTTAGCCGAGAGTCAGCTGGAAAATGAGAACACAGCTGAGGTTTCCTTTTTTAGCAATCGATTGTTACTGAAGGCCATCGTTGATTCAATGGCATCAAGCGATCTTGATCTAACGGAAAAGGTTTGTGTAGTCTTTGATGTGAATGAACATTAAATTTCAAAAGTATCTTATTTGTCTAAACTTCATATGCATGATCCCTTAGGTTTTCAAATATTATAAATGATCCTCATCCTCAGCAATTTTGGCCTGACCTTTGTGAAGAGCAAGTGTTGATGGTCTTTTTACATAAAATCCCCAGTTGCATCCGTCATCAGTACGTCCATATACCTCCAAAGTTTAAGTGTCGCTCTATAGGACTTATCCTTTATCTTAACTAAATCACCTACTTTCATTTTTTGTAAGTGGCTATATCAGTCTGTTGTGCTCCGGTTTAATGGTGGAGTGTTGGTTAGACAGGAGAAGTAATTGGTAGAGCGATGTCTGTTTAAAAAATTGTTTTCATTGGGACCAAGCCTTTTGGGTTAAATTCTTCTTTAGATCTGCTTGGGTTCGAGTATGGATCAAAGTCCGTTGGGATGATAGAGCGGGGTCACTTCAGAACAAGAAATTCAACCGTGATTTTCTTCATAGGAAAAGTTTTGGTGGTTTATGCAGAAACTTATCAGACGTAAACTTTTGAAAAAAACCTGTTAGCTGCATGAGGAGGGTATCCTTGGTCGGGATGGGGGCTCATTTTCATCTTTAATGATGAAAAATATACTCCCTTTTGGTGTAGGGTCCGGAATGGAACAAATATAAATCATCTTTTCATGGTTTGACTTGGTTAGGCAGGTCTTTCGAACAACATATAGATTTACAACTAAATTAGGTATGCATGCACATAAAACTTGTTTTATTTGAACTATCCCGTGTATCTTTCATGTCATTTCCGTCCTCAGTACATTGAACACGGCCTCTGTAATACAAAATATTGCCTTGCATATGTTGGTGACATCTTTAAAAAGTCTGTTATAGGCTTGACATTGCTTTAACTGCAGGCCCTTTACGCAATTAAAAACATACTACTACTTAGATCGACTGAAGTTCAACTCTTGAAGGACTTCTGTAAATTGAACGAGGTACTTGAGAGGACGAGGCAACAGTTAAATGATCATAGAGAAGAATACGCAATGGATGTGGAGAGTCTTCGGAAAGAAGTTAACCTCACCTTCCTTCAAAAGCTGAATAAGGTGAGGGAAACATTAGTATAGATTTCTTTTCATTTGAAGTTGAACTTGAACTTGGATCCTTTGCTAAAACTCGAAATGACAGGTTACACAAGCTGCATTATGATGACAGTTTCTGGCTTGATCCGTTTTTTGAACGTTATACTGCTTGCATTCTTCTCTGTTAGAAAGGCGCGGAAGTAGCCAAGTGGATCGATATCTTCATCATCCCACGCCATTTGTTCATCTGGACATGGACTCGAAATTGCTACATCATCATCTGCTTAGGACAACACTGATGTGAAATGGATAACATTATGAGCTGACGACGACTTGTGCTGATTTTATACTACTATTTAAGTTATAGCCAATTTTCTCGAATATTTAACTTTTAATCAATCTTGCAAAATTGATAGCAATGTAATGTATGTGATGAGAAAATCAATTTTGTGGCAAGACCAATTTTTTCTGCTTCTACAGAATTTGTATCAACCTTTAAGAGAATATTCAGTTTTCGACGAAATTACTTATCTATATGATTATATTTTGTATGCCTATTTTATATTGGCGATTAAAGCTTGTCAACCATAAAACAGTTTTACCAACATTGGTTGTGGTGCACTTTCACCCATAACCGGAGGTCTCGGGTTCGAGTCCTGAGTATGGTGAAAATCTTGTTGGGAGCGCCACCCCCGAATGGGCCCATGCAGTGCGTGATTCAGATTTAGTTGGAGCTCTAATGTGGGCTTTGGACATAGAAACCAAAAAAAAAAAACATAAAACAGTTTCATATATGAGCTAACGGATGAAAAATTAAAAAAATGATAAAAATATTTCATATATGAGTTACGCTTTGCAAAATGTAACTTCAAACTTGAATGTCTAAATTTGAACTTCATTCAAGTTGAATTTCAAAATTCCAAAAACATTTGAATTATTGTATATGTTGTTGTTGGGTTTACAAACCTCCAAAACAACCACCAAATTGAATTTCTTCAAAAACACTTGCAGAAATGGCTTCCAAATCTCTAAAACCTCCAAAACAACCACCAAAAAACCCTAAAAAACAATGGTCCCTCAACGATTTCGAGATCGGAAAACCCCTCGGAAAAGGCAAATTCGGCCGTGTATACCTCGCCCGCGAAGTTAAGGTAGTTTGAATCAGTAGATATATGTATATTTTTCTACATTCTCGTTGTTTCCCGATATGCGCATTAGATTCAGGACCTATTATGAGTTCGGTCGAATCTAATAGTTTTTGCACAAACAATGTAAATATGTGCTAGTATTAGATGTAGAATCCAGAAAGTTGAAATTTTAGTTTTGTTTGTGATTGGATTATTTATTAGAAAAAATCCAGAAAGATGAACTTGAATTTTTACAGAGTGGATTTATAGTGGCGTTGAAGGTGATATTCAAGGAGCAAATAGAGAAATACAGGTTGCATCATCAACTTAGGAGGGAAATGGAGATTCAAACAAGTCTTCGTCATCCCAATGTGCTGAGGCTATATGGTTGGTTTCACGATGAGGAGCGGATTTACTTGATTTTGGAGTATGCTCATGGCGGTGAGCTGTATAGGGAGCTAAGGAAGACCGGTCGCCTGTCTGAGAAACAAGCTGCCATAGTATGTCACATCCTATTGCTTACTCTCCTCATATAAGATTTGAAACAAAAGCATATAGTTCATTTGCAGTATTCTGATTTGTTTATGTAATTTATTATAAGCATATATTCATTGATTCTAGTGTTAGAGAGCTCCATATTATTGAATATTTGAATGAAACGGGTACAAATGAAGCGAAATGGATGTGAGATTCTCATTGCCAACTCAACTAGCTTGGGATTGAGGCGTAGTTTTGTTGTTTAGTTGTGAGCTTGTAAATTGTTTCAACTGATCGCCTTTTCCCCCGAACCCAAACAAAGAGGACAGAGATTCAGTTCTTTCGTTATCTATTACTATATGCATGTAAGGTATGGTCTTTCAAGTAGTTTACTTAAAAGATGGTGCAATTTTGGGTTGCATTTGTATCAGTTGGTGTTTTTTCATTTCCTTAGTTTCTTGTTTATGTATTTCTTCTGTGCTTAATGTTGAACAATGAAATAATGTTATCGTTACTATTTGTCCTTTTTATGACTCTAGAGTTTATCTGAAAATTGTTTATGGAATAGTCGAACACATAATTACATCTATGTAGAAAACATTATTTAGTGTTCAACTTCTTTCCTGTTGCTTTAGGTTTGTTCTTTGACTTTTGATACTTCGGTTGTTTCTTTTGTAGTATATTGCAAGTCTCACACAAGCACTGGTGTACTGTCATGAGAAGCATGTTATTCACAGGGACATAAAACCGGAAAACCTGTTACTTGATCATGAGGTAACATCTTGATAACTTACTGTCTTCCTTTGCCACGTCTGCTAAGTTTTATTAGCACCATTTCCTAAAAAGAAGAAAACACACACTATATATATGGCTAATTTGGAAGGTTCATAACACTATACTCGAAGGTTCACGTTGCTTTGAAATTCAGCTTTCCTCTTTAGTCCCGACTCTCCTGAGGGTCGAACCTTGAGAGATCATTGACCTAACCAGATATAGGTAATACCCTTCATATATATCTTTCCTGTAAAATTCAATCAGCTTCTGTTTTTTTTTCACGGAAAAGGAAAGAGCAGTAGAGCTTCTTGGAGTGTTGACACTTTTAGTTGGTGCAAAGCTTTGACACCGTAGTTGCCTAGGCGACTTTAACTGCTGCTTGCTGATCGAATCAGCCTATTGAACAACCTTCAAAAAGCTCTTCTCTGATCAGTCTTGTTTCCAATATGTCATTGCCTATCTTTTGTTGTTGCATTTTCTGTTAATTTACAAAGGCTGGAAATGCTGCTTTGTAATCTTTCTACTGTTATATAGAATTCTTTCGATTTCACCTCATGTCGCTGTATAACCAGGCTCAAGTAAAATAGTGACCCTCTGATTCTTTATTAATTTTGGCTAAAGTTGTGAATGTGAGACATTAAGTTCAACATATGATTCGTCATTCTGACGATCACCAGAGCTTGCACCATCTATCTCATTTTGTTTCAACGTAAATTAACCTGGTCAAGAAAAAAATGTCTAAATTGTAAAATTCACTACCTTCAAAAGATAGCTAGTATATTTAAAATAATTTGCATGTCTTTTTTTTTGATAAGATAAGTGGTATTAATAACAGCATCGGAAAGATGCAAAATTTACAAGATATGGCATTTGAGCTTACAAAAATATCTCTTGCTAACTATACAAACTATCTAAGCCAGAGCTAATGAGTTAGTAAAATCCTGAAGTTGTTCTGCATTAACAGCAGGATACAAGTTGGTCCAACTAAACAAATTTTCAGTGCACCTAGTCTTCAAAATGCCTAAAGCAGTTGACTCTCCATCAAAACATCTCTTGTTCCTCTCTAACCAAATACACCAAAAAATACAAGCAGGTATCATAATCCAGATCTTCTTGATGGCTTTGTCAACTTTCCATAGACTCCAACTCTCATATGCATCCTTAACAGTGAGGGGTGTGGTCCAATTGATACCAGAGAGACAAAAAAACATGCTCCATAATTCTGAGGCCAATGAAGAAGAAGGTGTCTGGGGGTTTCAACCTCTTTTTTGCACATATAGCATCTGTTTGGGAATTGGATTTTTCTTTTCTTTATGTTGTCTTGGGTGAGACATGCCTCATATAGAGCTATCCAGGTAAAAAAAACTACCTTAGGTGGTAGCTTGGTCCTCCAAATGAGTTTCCAGGGCCAGTTAGCTATCACGGGGTTTCTAGAGCACAACTGTTGATACCCTTCCTTGACTGTATAAACTCCTTTCTGGTGTCCCCATTTGAGCTTATCAGCTGC
>JAJOOE010027109.1:0-17716 GCA_036250405.1 Solanum raphanifolium | reverse complement strand
TGGAGAGGCGACCGCAATGAAAAAAAAAAATTGGTCGAAAAACTGGCCGGAACAGGTCTCACGCGCCGGCGCGTGGATCTGTCAACTCGCCGGAAAAATTCTTCCGGAGGCGCGTGACGGCGCGTGTAGCACTGGTTTCCAGCGGGGATGATTGGGGTTTGCTCGCCGGGAAGTTCCTCAGCTAGTGGTGATGTTAGTTTTTTGAAAAACAGTGACGGAAAATATTAAATACCTGGACAGCCACTAGGTTACCGGAAAAAAAAAACTGTACGATTTTTTTTTTTTTCTCACAATTGCTCTGATACCATGTGAGAAATATAGGAAAAGAATATTATTGAATTGTTGTTGTAATAATTACATAGAGAACCCTATTTATAGACACTATAGAATACAATTCCTTACCAAATAGGAGACTATAAACTATTCCTAGTTTGTGTAGGATTGTGTTTTCCTATTCTATTCTAACACCTGTTATGGTGAAAAAAGCAAAACAAATGTAAGAAGCACTCAAATTAGCCTGATAGAGAGAAGTGAGAAACAGAGAACTCTGTATCATTGCTAGCATTTTAGCCCCTTAATCAGTCCAAAGTCGGGCGATTTACCATTGTTGTGCTTGGTTATCAAAGACGTTGATCAGCTGTGCATATACTGTTCGTGTGAGTTCTCTTGATTTACTGGATTTTTGTTTTGAAGATTGGGTGTTTACTTCTAGGGTGAGCATGAGATTTCCAATCTGCTAAATTCTGGGAAACATGGAATGTGAATTGATAGGTATAAGAAGCGGATATGATGTGATCCTACTCATGAATTGCTTTGAATCTGTTAACCTGAAAATTTTTTCTGTCTTTTTAATTGGCAGTTCCCAATTGAATTAGGCATTGGTTGGTCCTAAGGGTGGCAAAATCAAGCCGTTTATTAGCTCAACCCGTTTCAACCCATTAAAAATTGGGTTGATTTGTAATCCAAATTGACTCATTTTAAAAATTTGATATGTTATATATGGCCATAATAAATATTTTTTTTATTAGGTACTAAAATATTTAAAAGAACAAATAAAATTATTAAAACTTAGTAAAAATTGGGTTGAGTTGGGTCTTGACCCATTTTGACCGAAACAAATTTGCGTTGGGTTTGGTCTTGACCCGTTTATTGCCTTGACCCATTATGATCTGTCCAAATTTTAACCAACTTGCCCAATTGCCACCGTTTGTCACTATGAGGCCCAATGCCTTTTCTGTGTATGTAAATTTACTATTTGTGTGGACATATATTAGGAATTTCTACTGGCTCAAGTGAAGATTTTGCATATAGGGTTTTTGTTTGTGATATGTAGATCTACATGGGTTGAGGGTTTTGTGGTTGATAGCAAGCTGAGGATTTCAATGGAACAATAATGCTTTTTATTTCTCACGTGATCAATTCGTCAAGCTTAACAAGACTTCAACATCTTCTATCATATTTATAGATTTGGAATAAAATTGTCCACTTTTTATAAATAAAAATATTACAATACACCAAAGTTTTGTGGTAAAATTTAAATTCGGTGTAAACACTTAAATATTTTATTTATAAGGTATCTTGTACAAAAGCAAAGTGTTCTAGTACTTTATGTGCTATATATGATATAAACCAAATTCAAACCAAATACACAATTATTCTATATTTCTTGGGAATGGGTTTAGTCAAAAGCACCCAAGATAGGTTGACTAAATCCAGTGCAGATCCCACACCATACCCAAATTGTGTTGGATGACATGAGTTCAGAAAAGATTTTGAAGGATCTGGCAACATAGATCAAAACTCTAAGAGCCCGTTTGGATTGGCTTAAAAAAGTAGCTTTTAAGTCAAAAATAAAAAAGTCAAACTGAAATGACTTTTAAGTCAAAAAATAAAAAGTAGGGGGAGACCTACTTTTGGTTTCTGACTTATTTTAAGTCATTTTTGACTTATTTTAAGTCATTTTTTAGCTTGCCAAACACTTCACAACTTATTTTAAGTCATTTTTGACTTATTTTAAGTTATTTTTATATTTGCCAAACACTTCCAGTAGTCAAAAACTGACTTAAAAGTAGGTTTGACCAACTTTTAACCCAATCCAAACACCCTCTAAGACTAAGTTGGAGCTCTAAATCCCTAAATCTTGCCTTTTCTATTATTAAAAAGGAAAGTGACTAGGTTCTTCAGACACTTTACCTTTAATAAAAAAAAATGAGGGAAGTGACGAGGTAGGCCTAAATTACATGGATGGAAGTTCTCCTTAAATCTCTTGAAATAAATAGGAACTTAACTAAGAACATTACACAATATAAGCAAAGGTTCTATATAAGCTATTCCGACTACCTGGGATTTTGGCTTAGTTGTTGTTATTAGGTCTGAGTATAGATAAGTGTGAGGTTTGGATAACCTTCAAGACAAATATTTTACCACTACTGGAATGAGTTGAGACCGAATAGAGTGAAATAGATATAGGTGATTCACCTTGGCAGCCACGAGTTATTTGGCTAGAGACGTAATTGTGGTTTATGCAAGTAGCAGTTCCTTTTACTAGTATCTTTTGGTATTCAAGTAGAGGAAAGAAACTCTTTGCCCATCTATGTAGGGATGGGCCATACAGCCTTTGCAGAAGCTGTAACTTCTTTTTGGTTTTCCAGGGTGTCACTGTTCCCAGTGCGGTTTTGAGTGTGAAAACTTCTCTGGCCTCTCCACCTGCTCAAGCATCGGTATGGTTCACTTCTCTTTCCATAGTCTGTTGCACATCTTTTCTTCCAATGCTACTAAGGCTGGCCAGTGTTTATTTGGAATGATAGAAATATAGTTCTGACTTGTTGCTATTTTCTTAAAGCTTGATACAATAATTTTTTTCGTGTACAGTAGTGTACTTGGTACTCATTGTTTTGTTTTTGTATGCATTTTTGAATTGATATTGCTCTTCAGCATTTGTTCCAATTTTGTCATTCACTGCTTGGAAGTGTTGTTTCGTTAGATGCTTAGGGCAATGGATGTCCTTTGGAAATTTTTCCAATATAATTGGTGGATTATGAGCACAATTCTTCTATTAATCTTTGAATCGTAAGTGGAGAACAGATTTTTCAAAAATAATTCGTATTCTATCTGTCTCTGTTCGTTTTATTAAAATATGATGAGTCATTTATTTATCATGAAAAAGGGTTCGAAAGAAAATGATGCATCTGTTGAAGAGCTTATTTCTGGCTAATACAACGTGAAAGAAAAGCTGCTTAACCACTTCCCATTGTTAAGAGATATGGCGTCCTTTTTTTCATGAAAGTTTCTTGCATCATCTAGGCTCTTTCTCCACCGAGTAGCTACTGGAAAAGTAGTTACTGACAACATTAGATGTATCAATTCGTACAACTTGTTGCTTGTTTCTGGCACCACAAATCTTTTAATGCGGTGTTTTGGACAGCGAAAGGCGACAAGGGTCTGCCTCGCTACAAGCCGAGGCGAGTGGCGAGGCGCTCGCCTTTTTGAAATGCGATACCAATTAATGCGAGAAAGTTAAAATATTTAATTGCATATGTAAATAATCAGATTCTCAACAGCAATAACATATTAGCAAATATTTCAATTCAAAAACTGAAAATAGATGGTACATACTGTTAATGCATTGAACTTTTCAGAAGCTCAACAATTGGTGTACCTTCTCTTATAGAGTTTTCTTTCCTGGTCAAAGAACTTATATAGAGTTTTTAAAAGTTTGATCTCTTTCATCTAAAGGGAGGATCATTTTGAGAAAGCAATAATTTTATTGATTATAATTCCATGTACAAGTAGTATAAAACTAAGTTGCTTGGATTCTTCACTTTTGGTGCTGCATCCATGTCGACACGACATGGGTGTGGGATCCGTACCGGATATGGTCAAACAACTTTGGATACTTGGACCAAAATTGATCGCCTAATTCGAGAAAAATACAATGAATCCTAAAATCAAAACAAAGGCTAGGGTGAAATCATAATTGCCATGTTTTTTTTATCATCAAAACATATTTGTACTAAACAGTATGCAACTAGAAGGTGCTTTAAAGTAGTGTTATCAAAGACGCGCTTAAAGTGCACTTAAGCCTTGGAAGGGAGGCGCAACACATGTTGAGCTCTTCACGTCGTTCTATGTGTGCTTCAATATCATCATCAAGGTTCTAAGGCATACTTTTCCTTGCCAATGAACCTTTTCTGAAGAGACAACAATAAACAATTGATATTTCACGTTATCCTAATTATATTTCAATTTCGTTGTTCATATATTTGACATTCATGATTATAAACTATTAGTGTTCAACTATAAACATATATATTTGTACTTTTTTTTCTCCCTTTAGCCTTTTTCCATTAAAGCTCACACTTTATTTGCGCTTTGCGCTTAAAACCTCAATAGACCTTCGAACTTTTTTGCGCTTTTTGCTTTTGATAATACTGCTTTAAAGATATTTACATGTCTATATCATTGCTGAATGTGCAATGAACTCAAAAAGTCTATCATGACTTCTCTGTATCATTTGCCATAGCCATGTTACACCAAAAAATATTAGGAGATGCATTTGTACTGAATAATAAATACATACTCAGTCTTGCTCTCAAAGATTCGTGCATTCTTTTCCTCTCAAATAACCCATCATAATTTAGGCATATTTTATAACTCTATGTTTAGCTGAATCCATACTTTGATTTGTAAACCCAAATTTTGTAATTCAAATCACGAAGGATCCAACCTCTAGCTCAGCAGGACCCGCACATGTATTGGACACCCGCACCCGAGTTCAAGCAACTTAGGTAAATTAACTAAAAATAAGAAGTTAACTTCAAATATATGAAATATTTTCCACCCCTTCAAAAGCTTTTCTATTCCTTACCAAAAAAGGTCCAATTCCTCTCCTTCCAAAGAACCCATACGAGAGAAAATATATCTACATTCCATGTCCTGCGTTTCCTCTCCTCCTTCTAGTGGCCCAGCTGTTTAGCATCTATATTCCTGACATTCACATTGTTCACATTGTGCACCTGTATGCTTAATCAGCTCAAAACTTTACACAACTGGGTAGCAGCTTGACAATTCAGTGTGAAATGGTGAATGTCTTCTCTCGAGTGTCTCCACATGATATTCATCTCCTTCATCTGGGTTGTTCTTTAGTTTCAGTTTCTTTTATCGCTTATTATAAAACTCCATGATTTCTAAATTATGTGATTTAAATATTATTACTTTTGTACCATGAGAAGGGTTGCAAATATTTTCAAAGAAGTGGCTCCTTTGTCGTTCGTTTAATATTTTTTTTTGAGAAGGTTAACTGGTATTATAAACAAAAGGAGTACAACAATAGTGTGCTCCTATGTAGTTACATCAAAAGTATGAAGGGACAGCCGAAACAAAAACTATCACCTATGTCCCTTATAAACTATCTAAAAATAGGGTAATATCCCCTATATCCTTGGGTACATTGTGGATACACCTAAAGTAAAAGCTTGCTAAAAAGTTCATCCTTCTATAATATTGTGATGATATTCTTCCAACCATTCACGTTTGAAGAAAAACTGAAGCCTATAGACAAATATTCTTGCGTAGGTACAGAAGATATATGCTCTTATCTTGTTTTATACTATTGCAGTTAATGATATGCACCCTACTACCTTATGAAAGAGAATGATATGCATCCTACATCTTACTATTTATGGTTGAAGTGACTCTCAAGTCTAACAACAAATATTTTTCCCTTTTGTACTTTTGAGAATAGACAAACGTTTCAAGGAAATATAATGCCTGTCTTTTTATATCATGAAGATGTGTGTCCTCCAATTCATTGCTGAAGACACTAAAACCCAATGTAAAAAGTTCATGTTTTTTGGAAAATTGATATATTTATAACTGTGATGTTCGGGTAAGCTAACGCGCACCTCGACTAATTCCACGGGATACCTGACACCTCCCACTGACAACGAGTACCAGGTAACTGTCCACCAAGGCTAGTATAGATGGAAAAATTTATATGGTTTTAAGTATGGGAATGTATTAAGAGACAATTTCCCAGGGAGGAACATCAACTTCTCAAATGTTTTGTGAGAAGGTGTAGCATGTGTATGTTGCTTCTTATGATGCCGATTCCTTGAATGGACCCTTTTTTTTTTGTTGAAACTGGTTTTAACGATTCCTCACCGACCATTCAAAACCCCAATACACAAATATTTTAGCTCTAGGATCTCTAGCCCTCTTTCCCTTTCTCACAATAGCTCTTTGATGCAACTGTTAAATTGTCTTCGAAGACACCATTATTCACCTTTCTCATGTTAACACAATACACTTTATTTTCTTGGTTTGGCAGTAAAGTTTGAGACCCGTTCTTTCCAAATTTATAGGGTTCCTTTTGCTTACCTGCATTATCAATATAGAGAACTAATTGATTTTTTGCTTTCCTAGTGTTTGTAACATCTTCTACCTAGGTTACTCGGACAAGGGGTGGGTGTCTGAAAAGGGTGTGAATTTAGAGGTCGAATTCTTGATGATCTAAATTTAAGATTCGGGGTATGGATTTAGGTAGGGATATGAGTGCGGGGATTCGACTAAAAGTAATTCAAGCATCTAAAAATTGAGCTTATATTTAAATTATGAGACATTATGTGGAAACTAACAAGGTATTACAACAACAACAACATACCCAGGGGAGGGTAGTAGGATGTACACAGACCTTAACCCTATCTTTGAAAACTAACAAGGTATTCTGAGGAGAATCCCAAAAGGAGATATAAGGAAAAGGACTGAGATAAATATTTCTGTTAGAACATGAATAGGTTTATACAATCCTATTAGAATAGGAATTGGTTTATACAATCTTATTAGAATATGAATAGGTTTATACAATCCTATTTAGAATAGAAATAGGAATACTAAATAGTATCCTACTTAGTTAAGGATTGTACTCTAGTGTCTATAAATAGGGTCTCAATGTAATAATGTAGACACAACAACAATTCAATAATATTCGTTTCCTATATTTCTCACATGGTATCAGAGTCTCTACGATCTTGGTAGAGAATCAAAGAGTTTCCGCTGCCGGCGGGGGGCTATTACCCATATATGTCACTCGCTAACCAACAATTATGCTATCAAAATTTGTAGCACCGTGTCATCTTTTCGGTGACTATTTTTCATGTTTAATTTGTGTAGCACCGTGCCATCTTTCCGGTGACTACTTTTTCGTAATTAATTTGTGTAGCACTGTGCCATCATTCCAGTGACTACTTTTTCATAATTAATTTTTGTAGCATTGTGCCATCATTTCGGTGACTACTTTCTCATATCTGATTTGTGTAGCACCGTGCCATCATTCACGTGACTACTTTTTAATATCTTATACGTGTAGCACTGTGCCATCCTTTCGGTGACTACCTTTTTTTTGCATATCTTATTTGCGTAGCACCGTGCATCTCTCCGGACTACTTTTCATATTTAATTTGTGTAGTACCGTGGATTTTTCCGAACTACTTCTCATATCTGAGTTGCATAGCACCGTGTCTTTTTGGTGACTCCTCAGATTTGATTTGCATAGTTCCATTCGTCTTTCTGGTGACTCCTCAAATCTATTTACGTAGGGTTGTGCCATCATTCCGACCCTACCCATATTATTTCTCTTTTTCAATAGGGTCGTGCCATCAATCCGACCTTTCCTATATAATTTCTATTTTCTAGTTGGGTCGTGCCATCATTCCGACCCTACCCGTATAATTTTATTTCTTAGATTGTGATCACTTTCAGCCATCAAATCTAATACTCCGGCGTATGAGCATGTTCTGGCCAATATTTCCGTGACTTTCTTGTTTAATATCGACTCATCTATTGATTCCAACATGATCCATATACTTTATACTAGATTTTGAGCGCTTTGTTGCTCAGGGGGAGTTTAGTAGCCTTTCATGTCAATTATGC
The DNA here is from genome assembly GCA_036250405.1 of Solanum raphanifolium. Classification (NCBI taxonomy): domain Eukaryota; kingdom Viridiplantae; phylum Streptophyta; class Magnoliopsida; order Solanales; family Solanaceae; genus Solanum; species Solanum raphanifolium. The sequence continues at coordinate 9,787 of JAJOOE010027109.1, read as the reverse complement.
GAGTCACTCTATGGTCATGTCGATTATGTGAGTCACTCTATGGTCTGAAACAGTCTTTGCAAGTTTGGTTTGGGAAGTTCAACATTGTAATTTTATCACTCTGTGTTTTATCGGCAATATGCATCAAATCCAGTATTTAATGAGAAGACAAGCACATTGAGATTGACTGTCAATTTTGTGAAGTCGAGTGATCAACTTGCAGATATCTCACCAAGCCCCTCATCAGTCCTCGTATTAATTACCTTTGTAACAAGCTAGATACATGAATTGTATGCACTAGCTTTAGGGGGAGTGTTAGAACATGAATATGTTTATACAATCCTATTAGAATAGGAATTGGTTTATACAATCTTATTAGAATAGGAATAGGTTTATACAATCCTATTTAGAATAGGAATAGGAATACAAATAGAAATAGGAATACTAAATAGTATCCTACTTAGTAAAGGATTGTATTCTAGTGTCTATAAATAGGGTCTCAATGTAATAATGTAGACACAACAACAATTCAGTAGTATTCTTTTCCTATATTTCTCACAATTTCTATATGCTAGGTATTCCATTTTCTTCCATTTCACCTTTAGCTTTTATCCTGATTTTCTCAGTCAATTTCGGTCCAAGTACCCAAAATCAGTTGACCAGATCCGATTCTGATCCCATACTCACACCCACGTCGTGTTGATGGGGGTGCGGCACCGAAAGTGATGAGTGTGAGCAACTCAGTCTTCTACTTCTCAAAGTTTTGCGAGGAGGTGTAGCATGTGTATATTGATTCTTATGATGCCAATTCCTCAAACTGACCATCTAAACCACCAACACAAATATTATCCTCTAGGATCTCTTTCCCTCTTTCCCTTGCTCACCATAGCTCTTTGACGCAACTGTTGAATTCCTTGAAAACACTATTATTCACCTTTTCCAACATTTCTGTTGTTAACTCAATACAGTTTATTTTCTTGTTTACTTAGTAGGCAGCAAGTTTAAGACCCATTCTTGCCAAGTTTGCAGGGTTCCTTTGCTTACCAATGTAGAGAACTAATTGATGGTTTGCTTTCTAGGTGGCTGTAACATCTTTAGCACAGCAAGCTGCTAGTGTTCAGGATCAGTCTGATGAAGTAGCATCACAGGACAGTAGCTCCGAAACAGTTGTTAGGACCCCACCTCCTAAAAGTAGTGCAGTTGCTACTTCTGCTCCAACAACGCCTGCTGGGAGTCATGCAACCCAGGGTACTAACCATGCTTCTACTCAAAAGATTCTGATACATCAACTAGTTTGTTTATTTGTCTGCTGAACTTCTGGATGTGGTTTCTTGGAACATGCAGGTGCTGCTGCTGCTGCTTTATCTCCAACTAGTATGTCAAATGCAATAAAAGAAGATGATTTGACAAGTTTCCCAGCTCGAAAGCCTTCCCCTGCCCTTAGTGAAACTGCTTTAAGGGGTGTTAGTAGAGGTGCTCTATCTAACCAACCCGTGGCTAGTATTGCACTTGGTTCTACTGGTTCAGTTACTGGCAATGGAGGTCTAGGAGCTATTCCTTCTGCTTCTGAAGTTACAAAGAGAAATATCTTAGTTTCAGAGGAGAGGCTTGGAAGTAGCGGCATGGGACAGCCTTTGGTATCGCCTCTGGCTAACAGAATGATGATGTCACAAGCAGCTAAGGCTACAGATGGAATTGGTGTTGCTGATGGGGCAAATCTCGGTGATGCTATGGTCATGACTGGTAGAGTTTTCTCTCCTTCTGTTGGTCCTGGTATGCAATGGAGGCCTGGTAGTTCCTTTCAGAATCAAAATGAAGCGGTATGCTTTCCATGTTATCATTTATGCGAGCTCTGTGATCACCACTTAAATGTGTACCTGTTTATGTACTATCACATGCTGCAAGTTTAAAGTAAAAGTAATTAGCCTCTCAAATATGTTTTTAAATGCTCACATATCCTTAAAAACAGTTCGACCTTGCTATCTTCTTTACTAGTTGAAACATGCTTTCATTCTATATCTTTATTCTTATGCAATTGGAGAGTGTTATATACTTATATTTTAAAAACTATGAGCACCTCATCCATATTGAAATATAATTCTTTTTGCCTAAATTGATGCGGGGTGGTGGCAGCCTGTCACGAAGACGATCTATCTCAATATATGGACTGCTTTAAGAATTCAGAAGGATATGTCATGGCATGATCTCAAGCGTGTTTAAAGTTTTTGTTTTGATAACATACTTTGGGGTGTGTGTGCTATTACTGTGATTTAATCATTTCCTAAGGTTTCTACCTTTTTTCCTAGACTACTATGTATTCAACTACTTCAACAGGTATCGTTCCATTTCAATTTGTTTCTTGGGATTTCAGGGACAATTCCGTGGAAGAACTGAAATTGCACCTGACCAGAGGGAGAAGTTTTTGCAAAAATTTCAGCAAGTACAGCAGCAAGGTCAGAGTAATCTTCTTGGCGTACCTCCATTTAGTGGTGGAAACCTTAAGCAGTTCTCGTCCCAGCAACAGAATCCACTTTTGCCACAGGTATTGCATGATATTTGTTTCTTTTGAGTTAGTTGGATTACCTTGTTTCCCTTCATTACATGATCTTTTGTTACTTCAATGCCATATTTTCCTTAAAACTTTTAGCACACCCTTTTGCACTGTGCACCTCTGTTGTCGTCGACTCCCTTGTCTTTTTGTGAACTTTTCCTTTGTTAAAGGGTCGTTAGTTTTAATTAAGATAATGACGTCTGAATCTGAATGCATATTAGTAAGATGTGTGTTTGGATTTGTATGCGGAATGAGTGGGACTGTTTGTTTTCTCAATAACTACATGTTTGTAATTTATTTTTGTCAAAACAATAATAATTATAAAATTCAAATAAATAATTTATATATTATATCTAAAATTATTAATTTATTATGCCGCAAGGTGATAGTTGTCTGTCAGTCTGTCACTGGGTATGTTGTTGTAAGGTGATAGTTGTCTGGTCGAGTGGTGGCGGTTGACAATGGTATTGGTGGTTGCGGTGGAGCTGGTTGGTATGGTAGTGATCAGTTGTGGTAGGCGGTGGCTGTGGTTGGCAGTGATGGTGGAAGTGGTTGGTACTGGCAGCTGGTTGGCAGTGTCTGTGGCTGCCTGAGGGTGGTTGTGGATAGATTTGTGGTGAATACTCATCTCTGTAAAAAATCTTTAAGTGACCTCTTAATAATATTAAGACTACGTTCAGAATTTGAATGATTCCGATACATTCAGACCCCTCAAGTGGTTAAATCTAAATAAAACAAATGCACTTATTGGTTTAAGGTCTGAATCGTTTTGATTCAGACCTCCATTATGTGAAAACAATTGGGGCGTAAGTATTGCTTTTAGATTCAGTGGACTTGTTAATATATGACAAAAAATCTTTAATGTTGAAAACAGAAGTACTGTTACTGTCATACCCCTTGTATACATGAAAAAGGTATCTTCTAGATTTCATTCCATAGGTTCTACATCAGTTGAGAATATCAATGTTATTGCATTGTTTAACACTGTAAGAATTTTCTAGTCTGGTACAGTGTTATCAAAGGCGAAAAGCGCAAAAAAGCTCTAAGGTCTGTGGGGGCTTTAAGCACAAAGCGCAAATAAAGCGTGGGCTTTAATGAAAAAAGACGCAAAGGGAGAAAAAAATACAAATATATATGTTTAGTCCAAGATTAATAATTATAAACATGAATGACACATTTATGACCAAAGAAATTGAATTTTTTTAATGATAAAGTGAAATATCAATTGTTTAGTGTCACTTCTTCATAAGAGGCTCATTGGCAAGGAAAAGTTTGCCTTTGAACCTTGATGACAACACTGAAGCGCACATAAAGCGAGGCGAAGCGCTCAACATGTTTTGAGCCTCGCTTCAGGGCTTAAGCGCGCCTTTGATAACACTGGTCTGGTACCGTAAGAGGATGATAAAATCCATTTAACCAGAAAGAGGAAATATAGTGAGTTATTTTTTTTTTGAGAATTAAAGGGAATATAGTGAGTTGGGTACGAACTTGAGAGTCTGCTTCTGTTTTTGGGCTTATCACACTTTATTTCATGTTGCATCGGTTTCCTTCATACTTGTATGCTGGATGCTTGGTTTTTTTATGTGCTCTTACCTGATTCTATTGTTTCAGTTCAATTCTCAAAGCTCCTCTGTCACTCCTCAACTTGGACTGGGAGTTGGGGCCCAAGCAGTTGGTATTAACAACATTGCCTCATCTGCATCTTTGCAGCAACAACCAGGTTTGAGTGCACAACTTTTGGCGTCAATTTCTGTCATATGATTGCCTTCTGTATTGAGCCCTTTTGGTCTGGGCTGAGTTGTAACAAATTTAATTTGCGAGGCTTGTCCGGTTTGTTGGTTTCATTCGTTTCCTGCTTCTTTATAAAAAACAAGAGGCTTTCCTTTTTTTATGTGTAAATTTAAATTGATCTATTCTTTAATTGGTTTTAGATAAGTAATCTTTTATCTTGTATTTGTTTTAATTGTCTCAAAGATGATGAAAGTCATGCAGGAAGTCCATCTTTGTACCTACTGTTTCTTTTCTCTGCCTTCCATTTTGAATTCTTTATTTTGTTCTTTTCTTCTTCCAGTTTGATATTAGCTGTTATCTTTTCCTACCTTCTTTATAATAAGAAACACACTAGTATTAGTTTATCAAGTAACCATATTTCTTTGTTTAAACCTCTTAATTATGTTCCTTGGAGAAAGGGAAGTGAGCCGATGATAGTAATGTGGAGAATACATGTGAAAATTGCTTTTAGTCTGATTTTCCTGAAGGTTCTTATTTATAGAGATTTGACACGTCTTTGGATAGTAACCATATTTCTTTGTTTAAACCTCTTAATTATGTTCCTTGGAGAAAGGGGAAGTGAGCCGATGATAGTAATGTGGAGAATACATGTGAAGATTGCTTTTAGTCTGATTTTCCTGAAGGTTCTTATTTATAGAGTTTGACACGTCTTTGGATTTTCATTATATTGTTAGTTGCCAAGAGTTGATATATGAATATAAATAGTTGTGTCATTACTTACTATCAATACTAGAAAATCTGTCAAAGTTGATGCATGCACATATTCGTATGTTAAAAAGCCAATGTTCACGTTGAATAAATTGCTGAAATTTAATTTAAAGTGAATGAAATGTCTTTTTGGGGGATACTGATATAAACTTAAGAGATATCAGCAGGTTGTTAACTTCCCTTATTTGAGAGTGTGAGGTTGTTATCTTTCCATATATGGTTTAGGGAATTTCTCACCTCATGAGCTAGCTAACCTTTGGGGTTGAGTTAGGCCCATGACCCATTTTTTGATCATGGTATAGTATCAGTGTGAGACTTAACTCAATTTTTAGTTTATCCAACGCTGGGATACCATGTTATGTTGTTCACGATCCAAATGTTCAGTCCTCAGCTTTGGCGCGGTGTTAAGTGTCCCACATTGGTTGAGGGATGATAATGAAATAATTTTTTGATCATAAATAAAATGAAACCTACCCTTCTGGAGTGAGATGAGCGGATTCTGAGAGAAGAGGTTTTGTTGGTATGGAACCTACCCTTCTGGAGTGGAGGTTTGTCATCCTAGAATAGAGTGTTTTTAGTGCCCCTCTTGATGGTGAATGTTGGAAATCCTCTCCCCGAATCACCTTTAATGGACATTCCAAAGGATTTGCTTGGCTGACTTACATGTCTAGAAAAATAAAGTAAAAAAAGTATGGATAATGAAGTCCACAAGGAGTGATAACCAAACCTTGATTATGGGAATTGATGGTTAGGTCGATTACTTTAGTAGAGCAACACCTAAAAAAGTTTACTACCCTTGACCCTTTCTTTCAATATTGTCAATTCTCAAAATACTAAATACCCTCGTTTATACTCTTGTACAACAGCTTTCTTCCTTTCTTTAGCCACTTCTGCATCTGTCATATTCGGGAAAGCTTACTCTGTGGCAGAACAATTAGCAATGCCAACAGTATGGTGAGGGCTGGCTTTGGGTCGTTCTTTTCTTATATGGTCTTGGACTGTCTTCCCTTCATGTGCTAGCTTTGGGGTTGAGTTATGCCCGAAGTCTATTGAGGTTGAGTTAAGGCCAAAGTCTATTTTCTTAAGATAAACAATAACAGTTAAAAGTTTTGGGATATGGAGTGTAGTGGGAACATCAATTTAGCCCAACCACAGGTAGTAATAGGAGATTGAGGACAGTTTTTGGGTTTTATCTTTATTATAATGACATATTTCATGAGAAATTATTTAGGGCGTCACAACTTTGTTTCAAGTATGGATAAATTATTTGTTTTGGGTATATCAGTGTGTCCTCAACTCAAGTATATGTACATGAGAGGTGACAGAATGATACATATCTGTATGAGATGCCGACTTCAACAATCATGCAGACCTTAACAATAGTACTTGGAAGCAAAGGTTTCTCCCAAGTCCCAACCTCCAATATTTATTTGTTGGTTTTAACAATAAAACTTATGTGAGATGCCGACTTAAACAATCATGTAGACCTTAACAATAGTACTTGGAAGCAAAGGTTTCTCCCCAACCTCTAATATTTGTTGGTCTTAACAATAAAACTTATGTGAACCTTTGATTTGACGAAATCATGTGTCCTTTTCTTCCCTTTTTATTTCCTTTTGTATATTTAGGTACGTGGTGGTACCTGAGTTACCTGTGAATGAAGTTATAAGAATTCCTGAGACTGTAACTGTGTAATGGAATTATGAAAATTCTGTAAAATTCATTCGGCAGTTAGGGATTAGAGATTGCTCTTGCTAGAGTTTCCCTCTTGATACATCTCCATTTGGGGTGGAGCTATCCCCTCTCGTCCTCTTGCTAGCCACACTGACATTATCCATTCATCTCATTTACTGTATTAATTGAAGAACTAGGCATTTTGTTGACAAATAATAGATCTGGCACCTGAGTAGAGTTTGGAACTAGTAAGAGGAATCAAGATGCTTTGAACTCACTTTCTCTTGAGTAAATCCCATAACAGCCGTATTAGGCATACTCCACCATTCGTATATATCAAGTATTAGGATTCACTAGATAAACACTAGTTAATTCAAATTCCACCTGCTATTTGGATCGAGTCATGAAGTTCTCAAGATAAACACCAGTTGATCTTCATATCATCAAAGCAACTTGCACGATGTGTAGTGGATTAGATAACATTGTTACCTCCACCTTAACTATTGGGTGACAATGCCACCAGCTCTTGCACTGAGATGATTGATTTGCTTATTTTCTTTTCCTTTTTTCTCTGGTTCTTAAATCCCAGTCCAATGTTTTTTTGTTGTTTCTGGGTGGGAGGGGAAGGGGTGGTTGGTCAGCTGGGGAAGTTGGGTAGGAGAAAGGAGATGGAAAAGCTGGTCTCTAGGGCGATATTTATTGTCACTGAGGAGATGGGAATGCTAGGGCTTGCATTTGCTAGTTTCTTGTGTTCGTCTCTAGGAGGATATTTGATGTCTCTTTGAAGATGGGGATGCTAGGGTTTGCATTTGCTAGTTACTTGAGATGGTACTTTTAATAAGATAATATTAGTTGCTTGTGATGGTTTAATGAACTAAGATCATAATTTTTTTCGTAGGCTCTTCTCTTCTTTTGCCTTGAACTACTCCCTCCGTTTCAATTTGTTTGATATACTTCCTTTTTTAGTCCGTTTAGAAAAGAATGTCTCTTTCCCTTTTTGTTTGACATACTTCCGTTTTCGTCCGTTTAAAAAAGAATGACTCTTTCTTTTTTTAGCAGCTTTTTAATTCCGACTTTCCACCTTACATGTTTATGACCACAAGATTAAAGGACATTTTGATACGTTTGACATATATTTAATCTAAGACCACAAGATGCAAAAGTCTTCTTTATTTTCTTAAACTACGTGCCAAGTCAAATTAGGCCAAACAAATTGAAGTGGAGGGAGTATTAGATTTGTTGTCCAATTCTTTTGCTTTGCCAATTAGGAGAATAAAATCATTGTTAATTTTGGATGAAGTAGGAGAGGCGGACTGTATTTTCTTCACCATCAATTGACTGATTGACAGTTGCAGAGCCCTAGGAATGGGACTGTGTGGAGGGAGGAGATAATCGAAGTGGTCTATTTTCTTGAAAATTGTAGTTGGAGTGAGGTTACTAATAAAAAGAAATAGCTCAACTTGTAATGGTGATATTCTGTACCTAATGGGCAACTGAAAAGAATCAAAGAAAAAGATGTATCTTCTGTGGCATTTGAAGCAAAAGATAGTTCTATAATGTTCTTTGATACATGATTCATGAACGCTTAAAATGCTTTTATAAATACAATGGTCGCAGATGTAGGCCACTCAAAAGCTGAAGAGTTGCAGCAACAACAGATTTTGCCTGAGGATTCTTCTGCCGATTCTTCTGTAAATGCTGGGCTCGGGAAAAATCTTTTGAATGAGGATGATATGAAGGCTTCATATGGATTAGATACCCCAGTGAGTTAAATATCCTTCACTGATCTGGCTTCCAATATTAAATTGATTAACTTTATCCCATGTGATTGTTGATAGAGTGGAAGATGGAAATTTAATTTTAGTTGATGGACATGTTAATTCCCAACTTACTGTATTTTTAATATCGTTTCAAATAATTTGTTATTAGTGATTCAGAATAACATATCTTAGAGGCCTATTATTCACTTGAGAGAATGTGATTGTCTAATATATTAATTGTAAAAGGGTCAAATATACGCCTATACTATCAGAACTAATTCAAATATACCCTCACTATTTCGGTTCAAATATACCCTTCTCGTCATACTTCTGGTTAAAATATACCCCCCTCCCATCATACTTTGACACAAATTTGTCCTTAACTTTAATGGACACATGTTAAGCCCAGAATCAAATGATCCGTCCCCAATTTTATATTCCAATTTTTTGAAGAAACCCACCCGTTTAACCCGACCCGCCCTATTTTGTTTTCTTTTCATCTTCTTCCTCTTTTCAATACCCAAAGTTTCAAATTTTGTTCTTTCCTGATGGATTTCAGTTTTTTCTTCAATCTTTTTAAAAAATTTGGCAGCATTTACATTCAAGCACTAATAAATGAACAAAACATCAGAAATATAACTGAAACCGTAGCTATCAGCTGCTTGCAGCTTGCCATAAGAAAACAATTTGCAAACCCAAAAATATAAAATGAGCTACATCCAAAGAAGCTACATATAAATTAAATTAATTGGCCTACAAGAAAGGTACACATACATATAATTCACACGTTCAGAACAAAGGGGGTGGGGGGTGCCACAACAGAAGACCTCATAGAACCTATTAAAGAATGATATTCATCTAAGGGGACTGTATTTCTATTTCTTGATGACAAGTTCAACAAGTTGAAGAGGAAAATCAAAATACCCATGAAAGAACAAGTTTTTTTTTTAGATAAGGGTAACTTTGTATTCACAAAAAATTCATCATCCAAGGGATGATGAATTGGAAATTTACATCCGACAGGGTGGTGGGCACACCCTCAAAAAGCCATACAGAATTACAAGTTTCCTTTAAAATCGACCATCTCTATGCTTTCCCCTACCAACTCTTGCTTACACCAAAAAAATAAAAGACTTAAGCATTTCATTTCTATCTTCTGAAAACTATCATTTTGTCCTTCAAAACACCTAGCATTCCTTTCTTTCCATAGAGTCCACCATATACAGGCTGGAATAGTCTTCCACCAATCTTCACTTTTCCCTCTGTTGCCAATTCTTGTCCAGCTATTAAGGAGCTCCATGGTTGTCTTTGGCATCACCCAGCT
>JAJOOE010027108.1:0-11546 GCA_036250405.1 Solanum raphanifolium | reverse complement strand
ATTTTAGCATGATTTAGTACTTTTAAATTGTGATCATTTTCATTATGACTTGTTAATTTGCAATATTTGTTTTACGCGATTTCATTATTATTATTTTTGTTGGATATTTTAGTGTCATTAATCATATCATATTGTGTTATATTTTTAAGAAACATCTAGATAGTTGTATTTTGGTAGGACTACAAAAATATTTGAAGTACAAGTAAATTACCGGAAAAGCCGGAAACAACCCGAAAAACCGAAAAACCCGAAAAAACCCGAGGTTGAAAAACCCGAGTTTTATTGGTTTGATTTGGTTTATAAATTTAAAAATCCGACACAAATGGTTTGGTATGATATTTGAAAAACCCGAACCAACCCGACCATGTACACCCCTAGTCATATGAATCGATCCAACCAAAAAAAGATTTAATAGAGACCAGATAAGATTTAAATAACTTCTTAAGAAAAATTATAATTAGTACAAGTTGTGACTGTAGTGGAACTAGTTACTAAGTAATTGTTGTTTAGTTTTCTTTAGGCATAATACATAAATATGATCCTTAACTTGATGTTAGATAACAACTATGATCTTTAACTTTGGGTGTACACAACTAGATACTTAAACTTGTATTAAATTGAACAAATAGACACATTCGTCTTACATGACACACTATATGGCAATTTTGTGTTATACGTGGCGTCCTACGTGTATTATGCCATGTAGGACACATGTGTCTAATTGTTCAATTTTATACAAGTTTAAGTGTCTACTTTTGCACACTCAAAGTTGGAGGACATAGTTATCCGATGAAGCCAAGTTACGAGCCATGATTATGTATTATGACTTTTCTTCTAAAGCGAAAGAGTGAAAAACGCAGAGAAAATATATTTCCTCGTCTCTTCTTCTTCCACATTTAACACCTGCAAATTTTACATTTAGGGTGTGTTTGGTATGAAGGAAAATGATTTCTTGGAAAACAAGTTGATTTCTAACTTATTTTATCATGTTTGGTTGGTGAGTAGAAAATATTTTTTTAATGTTTGGTTGGTGAAGAAAAATATTTTTCAGAAAATATCTTATATTTTTGGCTTGAGACTAAAAACTACTCTTTAGGAAAATAATTTATGATTCGAAAATTAACCCCGATAATTGATTGAGGACCCGACCCCGGTACCCAAACTAGGACAAGACCCTGATGACCGTTCCAAAATCCGATCCTTAGATCTAACCAAGGGACCTAACCCATGATTTTTTTTTCAAAATTAACTTTTTTTTAAAAAAAATTGACAGGGTCGCTGGGTGTCACGATCCAGACCGTCGTGATTGGCACCCACAATAACTCTTCGGTGGGAGAACCACTACTACAACCCAAACCAAGCAACTAAACCAAACACTAAGCATTTACGAATATGAAACAAGTTAAATACTAAGGAAAGAAATAGGGAGTTCCCATAAAATCCAACAAAAGTCCAACAACGAACTAAACAATGCGGAAGAAATAACCTAAAACCTGAAAGTCAATGTACCAAAATATCTAAAGTTCATCAAGTCTAAACAAGAAGGGATACAATCCCAAACTAATGCACTAATAACTAACTAGAAAGTCTAAGTCTGAAATGGTGGACATAGACGAAAGAGAATTCATGGCAGCCCGAAAGAATTGGCTCACCCTTGAATTCGAACGATCACTGATTTTTCTAAGCAAGGTCTGTCAATAGCCGCCTGAAGATGCCCTGTACTCAACAAAGAAAGAGCAAGTGTAGTATCAGTACACAACCACAATGTATTGGTAGGATCACACGGCTATCCCACTAAGTGTAGCATAAGCAAGTCAATACAACATTATAAACATGCAAAATACCGAACATATACAATATCGATTATCACATGCTCAATAATATACACAATTATGACAAGTCATTGGTCCTCTCATGGAACCCAAACCCAAACAGTTAGCATATCGGAACGCGGTACCCAATCCAATATTTATGCCGGAATGTGGCAACCGATCCCATAATTATGCCGGAACGTGGCAACCGATTCCAATTAGTTATGTCGGAACGTGGGAACCGATCCATTCAACACACCACGATCACAATCACAATAAGTACATTCTCAATAATCATACAATCAAGAAGTGATTCATGGCATATAGTTATACATCCATCTCATTTACAACAAGTGTGATCAATAATGCAACATTCACATACATACATGTATCATAATGAAGCAAGAACAAACATACATCACACAATCATACAATCACAACCATCACCTATCTCAAAACAAGCTTTGAAACCCTAAGAAACTTGATCCTTCCCTTTCCGAATTCATTCCGCTTGTTCTTGGTCTACAAACAATCATAATAACACGAGAATCAATAAACAATCACTAATTACCCGGATTACTAACAATTCTAACAACCCTAGATCATAACCATGATCCCAATTATCCCAATTAGGACTGTTTCCACCATAGAATCTAGATAAAAAACCCTTCCCCATCTATATTTACCCATTCTATTACGTTCTACGGATCGAAAAACAGATTTGGGGAGTGAAAAGCTTAACTTTAACCTCAAGAATGGTGGAAATCTGTTAGGAGTTGCATGGGGTTTGTTCCTTAGCTCTAAAAATTGAATAGTGCAGAATGAGGTCGTTTAGGCGTTTATTTACGACATTGAATCGCGTAGAACCCATCACAGCGGCCCTCACCCCGTTGCAGCGGCCCCGCCAGAGCGGCAAAAATCCCCGGCAAGGCGGCTTGCACGAACCAGTGAGCTATTTTAATAAATCTAATACCCCCATTTCACAACACACCTCTAACCAACGACGTTTAGAAAATACACTTCATGCTAAGATCGATTCCGGGAGTTCTACTCGCCTGAATTCAATTCCGTAAAGTCGTACGGATTCCTTAACGAGTTATCTAACTACTCATGTAATCGAAATAAAAATTAACTTACCCGATTGTTACCAAATTTCCCTATACCTGAAAGACTTCGATTTCGTCCAAATTTGGACTAGGTTGGGAAAATCCAAATACTACGAGAAAAATTCGATCCAAAATTCCCCCCATTGACATTTCTATAATGACGGAAAGAGGTCGTTACAATAGATACCAATTTACCCATCACTCGTCCCCGAGTGACCAAACTTAGGAAAAATAGGCTAAGGAAAGAACGAAGTAGTACCTGAATTGACGAACAATTGGGGATACTTGTCTCACATGTCCCTCTCGGTCTCCCAAGTAGCTTCCTCAACTGGACGATGCTTCCATTGAACCTTCACGGACTTAATCTCTTTGGTCCTCAACTTGCGCACATCTCGATCAAGGATTGCAATCGGTTCCTCCTCATATTTGAGGTTTTTGTCTAACACAATTGAGTCCCACTTAATGATATAATCCCTATCACCATGATACCTATTCAACATGGACACATGAAATACCGGATGAACACCTGATAGATTAGGGGGTAACGCCAATCTATATGCTACCGGTCCCACACATTCAAGAATTTCAAATGGACCAATGTATCTAGGACTTAGCTTACCTTTCTTACCAAATCTCATCACCCCTTTCATGGGTAATACCTTAAGAAGGACATTCTCACCGGTTTGAAACGCCATGTCACTTACCTTATGATCCGCATACTTCTTTTGTTTACTCTGGGCTGCTAAAAGCTTAGATTGAATACTCCTCACCTTATCTTGAGCATCCTTCACTAAATCAACCCCCAATGGTTTCACATCTCCAGCCTCAAACCATCCTATGAGTGATCTACATCCCGTCCCATAGAGTGCCTCAAATGGTGCCATATCTATGCTGGAGTGATAACTATTATTATAAGAGAATTCACACAAAGGTAAGAACTTATCCCAATGCCCTCCAAAGTCAATCACACATGCCGTCAACATGTCTTCTAACACTTGAATAGTCCTCTCTGACTGCCCATCTGTCTCTGGATGGAAAGCTTTACTAAAAGTGAGTTGGGTGCCCTATTCATCATGTAAATTCCTTCAAAACTTGGATGTGAATTGGGTACCACGGTCTGAGATGATAGAGAGGGGCACCCCATGCAACCTTACTATCTCTTTCACATACACCTTAGCCAATTGTTCAGCATTATAATCTATTCTAACAGGAAAAAAATGGGATGACTTAGTCAATCTATCAACCATTACCCAAATAGAATCAAACTTTCCCAAAGTCTTGGGAAGACCTACCACAAAATCCATGACTATCCTTTCCCACTTCCATTCCAGAATTGACATTCTTTGAAGCAAACCTGTAGGCCTTTGATGTTCATACTTCACTTGTTGACAATTCTGACACTTAGCCACAAACTCCGCTATATCCTTCTTCATGCCCGACCACCAATAAATTTGCTTCAAATCTTGATACATCTTGGTCACACCTGGATGAATAGAATATCGCGAACCATGAGACTCTATCAACAACTTTTGAATCAGATCATCAACTCTAGGAACACAGATTCTTCCCTTAAAATTGAGCACACCTTCTGCATCAAGAGTGGTCTTTTGAGCCTTACCAATCGCAATCTTCTTTCTAAGCTCCTCCAAATTTTCATCTTCAAATTGTTTGGCCTTGATCTCCTCAATGAACGTGACCGTCACTTCAATACTAGCTAACACCCCATCTCTTTCTGAGATTCCCAATTGCATGAATTTAGACTCCAAGGTTTGAATTTCCTTCGCAAAAGGTCGCTTGGTTACACTCAAGCAAGCTAAAATACCCATACTCACTGCCTTTTGACTCAAAGCATCTGCTACTACATTAGCCTTACCCAGATGGCATTGAATGGTGACATCATAATCTTTAAGTAACTCCATTCACCTTCGTTGTCTCAAATTCAGATCCTTTTGAGTGAACACATGCTGCAAACTACGATGATCAGTAAACACTTCACACTTAACACCATAGAGGTAATGCCGCCAAATCTTAAGAGCAAACACTATCGCTGCCAACTCCAAATCATGTGTTCGATAATTCCTCTCATGCACCTTCAATTGACGCGAGGCATAAGCTATACCATTCTTATCCTGCATCAACATAGTGCCCAAACCAGAATGTGAAGCATCACAATAAATAATAAAATCTTTACCTTCAACCGGTAATGCTAGAATAGGCGCGATGGTCAAAAGAGTCTTGAGATTTTGGAAGCTCTCCTCACATTTTTCAGTCCATTCAAATGGTATCTCATTTTTGGTCAAATTAGTCAAGTGAGTGGCACTAGAAATGAAGTTCTTCACAAATTGACAATAATAGCTAGCAAGCCCCACAAAACTCCTAACTTCCGTCACAGAGCTATGCCGAACCCAATTCTTAACCGCCTCAATCTTTTGAGAATCTACCATTACCCCTTATTTTGAAACTACATGCCCCGAAAATGCAATCGAAGCCAAGAAAAATTCATACTTAGAAATTTTTGCATACAACCTTTGTTTCCCAAGAACACCCAAAACAATACGAAAATGATCGGCATGCTCTTCCTCACTTTTCGAATAGACCATAATATCATCAATAAAGACTATAACAAACGAATCAAGAAATGTCTTGAACATACCATTCATCAAGCTTATGAAAGTTGCAAGCGCATTAGTCAACCCAAACGACATAACCAGAAACTCGTAGTGCCCATAATGGGTTCTAAACGCCGTCTTGGGCACATTCTCAGGCCTAATTTTCAACTGATGGTAGCCAGACCTTAGATCAATCTTAGAGAAAACTGATACACCTTGCAATTGGTCAAAAAGATCATTTTTTCAAGGCAAAGGATACTTGTTTCGAATAGTGACCCTATTCAATTGCCGGTAATCTATATACATTCTCATACTACCATCCTTTTTCTTAACAAACAAAACTGGAGCACACCATGGGGAAACACTAGGACGAATAAATCCCTTATCAAGAAGGTCTTGGATTTAAGCCTTAAGCTCTCTTAATTCTGTCGGAACCATGCGATATGGAGGGATAGAAATGGGACGAGTACTAGGTTCTAAATCAATGCATAAGTCTATAGCCCAATTCGGAGGCATACCAGACAAGTCATTAGGAAACACTTCTCTAAATTCTGACACCACAGGAATAAACCCAATGGATGGAGCCTCAATCTCAACATCCATAACATGAGCCAAATAAGCCAAACAACCATGCTCTACCAATTTTCTAGCTCGAATAGAGGATATGATCTTAGCTTGCTTAGGCTTGTACACCCCTTCCCACTCTAATTTTTCCCTTCCTAGAATTTCTAGAGTTACAGACTTAGTATCATAATTAAGCACAACATTTCATATCCAAAATACCAAATCACCCCAAGTCTGAAAACCCATAAACAAAATAGGACAAGCACAATAGACATGGGTAACTATGACTGACTCTCCAACTGGGGTAGAAACAGGGATAGGGGCATCAAGTATATCACAAATCATATAAAAATTTGAGGCAAATTGCACGGATAGATAAGAATAAGTAGAACTCGGATGAAATAACACATTAGCCATCCGGTCACAGACAAGAATAGTACCTGTGATCACTGCGTCAGACGCCTCTGCCTCATTCTTACGCGGGAAGGCATAACATTGATCCCTTTCATCTTGACAAACCACCTCCCTGCCTAGTTGCATGTTACCCTGCCTGCATTACCATTTCATCTACCTCTATGGCCTCACTGATTACCTGCTCGCCCACCTTGTGGACGCCATCGACCATTATTACCATTTCCTGTGGGTACCACTGCTCTAGTCTGCTGCTGTGCGGACTCAAACACACGTGGGTAGGGACAATCTCTCCTCATATGCCCAGGTTCAACACAGTTGTAACATGTATGATCAAAAGATGGCCTGTTGCCCGCTGAAGGTGCGGCTCCCTGGCTATCCTGAATCAAATTATGAGAGGGAGTTCTTGAGTAGTTACCTGTAGAGGCGGGCATAGCGGACTGAATTGGCTTGGCTACAAGCGTTGGCCTTCCGGACCCCTTGGAATAAAAACCTTGAAAGTTACCCGAGTTCTTGGCCTTTTTGCCAATGCCTTAGCCTGACCGTCTCGCCTCACCCCCTCCACTTTCTTAACATAGTCAGTTACCTCATTAAAGCTCCTCCCTGCAGGAGTCATATAAATAGATAATACTTGCAACTCAGAATTTAGTCCCCTAATAAATAACCGGATCCTCTTCTCCTCAGTAGTCACCAATTGAGTAGCATATCTAGACAAAGCATGGAACTTGGCCTCATAAGCAGCCACATACATACCACCTTGTTCCAAAGGCATAAATTCATCCTTCTTACGATCTCTCAAAGTCCTAGGTACATACTTTTCTAGAAACAAAGCATGAAATTGGGTCCAAGTAAGGGGAGGTAAAGTAGAAGATCTGCATTCCATATAAGCTCTCCACCACTGCTTAGCCTCACCTTGAAGTAGAAAGGACACAAACTCAACCCTATGCTGATGGACAATTCCCAACTTATGAAGCCTCTCATAGCAATCTAATATGAACTCATAAGCATCATCTATCTCAGAACCAAGAAAAATAGGAGGCTTTAGCTTCATAAACTTAGTCAACATTTCATGCTCATTACCAGTCATAACAGAACCCAACAAAGGACGGAAGAACACATCATTACCTCCAGTCCTACCCATCTTGGGAGCAGTGCTAGCAACACGAGGATTAGTAGGAGTTTGAGTTGCTTTAGCAGAAGGAAGCACTCTAGGACTAACCAACCCTTTCAAGAATGACATGATCTGTTGAGCTAACACTCGGTCTATGGGGGGAACATCGTTAGTCTCAGCCTGCACCTTTTCCTCTTGTCCCACATTTTTAACATTATCAATATCAACATTCTCCTCTTCAATCTCTTCATGATGCGCATGAGGGTTCTCATTCACATGAGCATTCTCAACAGGAGCTTTATTTCCAGCAGGTGCTACTCTTTCACGGCCTCTTCACCTAGCTCTTCCTCTACGCTTGCCTCGATCGCGACCTCTCACTGCAGACTCCTCAACTGGAGCATTGACGGGAGCTGCAGGCCTGACACCATTATATCTAATATTAACCATCAGCGGACAAAAGAGTGAAGGAGGTTAGATACCAATTTGAATAGACAAATACCAATTGGAATCAAGTTATAGCATGAAGGGAGACAAGAGAAAATAGAGAGATTTCCTAAAGTCCTATAGCCTCTCGAAGAAAAGTAAAGGCGTCCCCGTACCGTTCCGCGAAACTATACTAGACTCGTTTTGGTACATCGAGATCAACGAACCTAGGCCCTGATACCAACTTTGTCACGACCCAGACCGTCATGATTGGCACCCACAGTAACTCTCCGGTGGGAGAACCACTACAACAACCCAAACAAAACAACTAAACCAAAAACTAAGCATTTAAGCATACGAAACAAGTTAAATACTAAGGAAAGAAATAGAGAGTTCCCATAAACTTCAACAAAAGTCTAACAATTAACTAAACAATGTGGAAGAAATAACCTAGAACCTGAAAGTCAATGTACCAAAACATCTAAAGTTCAACAAGTCTAAACAACAAGGGATAAAACCCCAAACTAATGCACTAATAACTAACTAGAAAGTCTAAGTCTGAAATGGTGGACATAGACGAAAGAGAACTCATGGTAGCCCGGAAGAATTGACTAACCCTTGAATTCGAACGATCACTAATCTTCTCAGCGAGGTCTGTCAATAGCCACCTGAAGATGCCCTATACTCAACAAAGAAATAGCAAGTGCAGTATCAGTACACAACCACAGTGTACTAATATGATGACGTGGCTATCCCACTAAGTGTAACATAAGCAAGTCAATACAACATTATAAACATGCAAAATACTGAACATATACAATATTGATTATTACATGCTCAATCATATACACAATTATGACAAGTCATTGGTCCTCGCATGGATACTAAACCCAAACAGTTAGCATACCGGAACCCGGTACCCGATCCAATGTTTATGCCGGAACGTGGCAACCGATCCCATAATTATGCCGCAATGTGGCAACCGATCCTAATTAGTTATGCCGGAACGTGGCAACCGATCCATTCAACACACCACAATCACAATCACATGTACATTCTCAATAATCATACAATAAAGAAGTGATTCATGGCATATAGTTATACATCCATCTCATTTACAACAAGTGTGATCAATAATGCAACATTCACATACATACATGTATCATAATGAAGCAAGAACAAACATACAATCACAACCATCACCTACCTCGAAACAAGCTTTGAAATCCTAAGAAACTTGATTCTTCTCTTTCTGGATTCGTTCCGCTTGTTCTTGGTCTACAAACAATCATAATAACCCGGGAATCTATAAACAATCACTAATTACCCAGATTACTAACAATTCTAACAATCCTAGATCATACCCATGATCCCAATTATCCTAATTAAGGCTGTTTCCACCATAGAATCTAGATCGAAAACCCTCCCCCATCGATTATTACCCATTTTATTACATTTTACGGATATAAAAATGGATTCGGGGAGTGAAAAACTTACCTTTAGCCTCAAGAATGATGGAAAACTCTTAGGAGTCGCCTGGGGTTCGTTCTTTTGCTCTAAAAATAGAAAAGTGCAGAATGAGGTCGTTTAGGGGTTCATTTACGACCTTAAATCACGTTGAACCCGCCACAACGACCCTAACTCCGCTGCAGCGGCCCTGCTAGAGCGGCAAAAATCCCCGCCAATGCGGCTTGCATGAAACAGTGAGCTATTTTAATAAATCCAAGATCCCCATTTCACAACACACCTCTAACCAACGATGTTCAGAAAATACCCTTCACGCTAAGATCGATTCCGGGAGTTCTACTCGCCTGAATTCAATTCCGTAAAGTCATATGGATTCCTTAACGAGTTATCTAACTACTCATGTCATCAAAATCAAATTAACTCACCCGATTGTTACCAGATTTACCTATACGTTAAAGACTTCGATTTCGTCCAAATCTGGACTAAGTTTAGATAATTCAAATACTACGAAAAAGTTTTCCGGTCCAAAATTTCCCCCCATTGTTATTTTTCAATTTTTTTTTAAAAAAAGTTTTGACGGGTGTGGCCTAGAAAGGGTGGCGCGGCAGGGGCGGGTAGGGGTAGGGGTATGTATGGGGGTGGAAATATTTTTAAAAAATATATATATATATATTTTAAAAATTGACGGGTGTGGTGTGGAGGCCTTGTTTGTGGGGGGTGGGAGGGAGGGCTGTGAAGTAAAAAAGAAAATAAAATGAAATATTTTTCAATAGTAAATATTTTGGGGAGCAGGTAGTAGGGGTTGAGTGAGGTAAAAATAAACTTAAAATTTGAAATATTTTTCAAAAATAATTTTTAGATTTTTTATTTATTTTTGTTTGATGGCGGGGGGTGGGGGAGTATGGATAAAAATATATTTGAAATTTAAAAAATAAGAAAATTTTTAATTTTCAGTTTTTTGGAATGGGGAGGGTCGAGTACGGGGTATTGATAGGGTAAGGAAAAAAATTGAAGGATGAAGTAGTGTTTTGAAAATTGTTTTCCTTAATTTTGGAAGGGAAGTCATTTTCCTTAAATTTGAGGAAACTGAGTTGATTTTAAGACAACCAAACATGAGAAAAATTGGAAAATATTTTCGAAAAAATGGTTTCCTCCATACCAAACACACCCTTAGTTTTTGACGATAAAACTTTGTTTTTTTGAGATTCAAAGCTTGGCTTGGAAAAATTCTTCAAAAAGATTTCATTGATCTTTGTTATCGTTAATGCTGGAATGTACACGTCCACCAGTGTTCTTGGGACCAGGTCCCCGACAGAATAAAGTGCAGAAAATAAATAACACATAGTAAATCAGGCACAATGATTTTACATGGAAACCTCCTTGCTCAAGGGAGTAAAACCACGACCTGTCACACAGGAGTTTTCAAACTGCTTCCACTAATCTTCTCCAAGCAAAAGTAAAAGCCAGTTTACAAAATGAGATTAGCCTGCTAATCTCCACACTAAGTCCTATCACTTAGATGAGCCAAAACAGATATAACACTGCCCACTAAGCTATCACCCCTAGATAACTTAGACTTTGCTAAGCGGATACCACACCGCCCACTAAATCAACTAGCTCCTAGATGACTTAGAATTTGACTAAGCAGCAAAACAATGCTGCCCACTAAACCAGTTAAACTCAACTGATTTAGGGTTTTAGAAACCGAAACAAATATCTGAATCCTTTATAAACTAGGAACAAATTTACAATATATGCATGGAAGTATAACTCTTAAGACACACTCTGATGCTTGCAGCTTGATCAGGTCCTTGTTGTGCTTGCCGGAGAATACTTCTTGAAAGTGAGTCTTTGCAAGTGTTCTTGAGAATTTTCAAGTTGCAAAAACTAACAAAACTCAAACTCAACAAAGACACTTCAACACTCTATCAGGTCCCTTTGTTGAGCATGAGTATTGTTCTTCCTTGAAGATGGCCTTCTTTTAAAGCTTATGAATTTTCAGAGAAAATCCAAGTTTTTGTTTTGCCAAGTCTTGAGTTTGTGT
>JAJOOE010027107.1:0-15224 GCA_036250405.1 Solanum raphanifolium | reverse complement strand
CCGAAGCAAACACTAACAACCTTAACACCACATCGGCCACCGCAAAGTAGTCGGTGGGCCGAGTTGTACTCGGTGGCGGAGCCGCCTTTTCTGGCTCCACCACCGGAGCTTCTACTGGGGGAACAACCTTTTCAGGTTCACTAGCCATAGATACACAACACTAGAGGTACAAAAAATAAAAAAAATATGTAATGAGTGATAATTAAGTTAATTAGTGACTAATCAACACAATAGATAGTGATATTTATAGAGGTTTTTTTTAACTTAATCTAATTAAGGTAGTTGGAATTGCCCACACGCCAAGTTTTATTGATTAATTGGATAATAAAACATAATTATATTGATGCT
This sequence comes from Solanum raphanifolium, assembly GCA_036250405.1. NCBI lineage: Eukaryota > Viridiplantae > Streptophyta > Magnoliopsida > Solanales > Solanaceae > Solanum > Solanum raphanifolium. The sequence continues at coordinate 14,876 of JAJOOE010027107.1, read as the reverse complement.
AGTTCGACTACGTTAGTGTTCAAACGGTGTGGAAATTATTCGTGACGCTAGGATTGATATAGAATCATAATCATACATTATATAATTAGGTTTCTTGTTGATGTTTATGTCCAATTTTGTACGTGAAGGACTCGAATCTTAATTTACATAAAGTTGAAAATGATTTAATGATTATCTTGAACTTTAAAACTTTCTTATAGTCTAATTAATCATTAAAATCTTTTGTAATTAGATGAATCACCCATTTTACCTAACTTCCCTTTTTCCTCAGCATCAATAGTGACATTTTATTTTTTCACCATCAAAGTGGGATAAGGCACAAGTATCCTCTATACTATGACCGAAATCCCAGAGACACACATTAGCTAAATTAATGTCTTATTACCCTTGAACCCATTTTTTTTAAGGTGTGTCTTTGAAATTTCGATCATAGTGTACCTTTTCCCCATAAAAGTTGTGACATTACTTGAGTAAATTAAGGTTGATGGGACTTGTTCATGAGAAATTTAGGTATATATTTTTACTTGAGGTAACAACTAACTTTAGTAATACCAAAAGAGAATTGACAGAGGATAATGATAAAGCGGCCTAGTTTGTTCAACTAATTAACTAAACGTTATTTTCAACATTTCCTAACAAATGATTGGACTTGTTTGATTTTATCTCCTTTTAATTTTGGGTCCGTGTCATTTACGTTATTGATTTTATTAAGATTGAATTATTTGAATTTAAATACATAAATGAAATAAAAGATACTAATGGAGTGACATTTAAGTATTTTAATTTAAGTATAATTTGAATACTAAGATGTTGAATCAAGCTTTGAAATACAAAATAATTAAAGTTGTTTTTTAATCTCAATATCTGAATAAATAAATTTGTTCTATTTTAAAATTAATAAATACAGAATCAAATAAAATACTATGTTAATAGAATATTTTTTAAAAATTAGACGGCGGTTGGTGATGGTGAAGGTGCTGGCTAAGAGTAGTGGTTATGAGTGTTGATTGGAGGTAATGTTGGTAGTTAGAAATTTCACATATGGTGTTCAGACTTTGAATAGCAAATAATATTATTTTTTTCAATAATTAGGTGCACCAAAAAAATTGAAATCAAACTACGCATATTTAACTAATTTTTTTTATTAAAAAAATAATTAAAATGACTTTGTTATGAAATTAAAACATGAATTTTACGGTTGAATTTATGTTTTTGGTCCATTTACTTTCTAGAGTTGATTAGACCCAAATAGGCCCAATTTAAAAGCAAAATTTAGAAGGCTAAAAATAAGGGAAAATCACACAAATTAGACTCATTAGACAAAGTATTTATCTAAGTTGGACTCAATTCAATATGTTTACTTTGATTGGATTAACGGTCCAATTATTTACATGGCTGCTGCCCTTGTTTTATTCACTGAACCACTGCTGATATCATCAGAGTATATATACCATCGTAAATATGTTTATAATTGTGGATAGTAGCTAGTGGATGATGATGGCTAATATGAGTGATTAACATTAATGGTTGATGACGACTGATAATTCTTGTGGATGATAGTAATAATTAATAGAGTAAAGGATCAAAAATATCATCCTTTATATTTGAGTTAAGAATCAAAGTAATCCTTATCTTTTAACATGAACCACTAATAGTCCTTCATGTTTTGGTACATTTTTAGTATATTTTCAAACGTCCGTTTGATTTTTTAATGGGGATTTTTTGCACGTGAGAAAGTTTCCCCAAAACTCAACTTTTTTGTCCCTCTGAATTCCTCATCACGATTCTATTTTCTCTTTCCTTTCTTCTTCAATCAAATCCTATAGTTAAAATTTTATTCAAAATTCCATTAAAAGCTTAGTCAATTCTTGGAAGCAATTATGTTGTTGAGGCACAACAATGACAGAGAATCAGCTCCTACTTATGGTGATTAATTATTATTTTTTATCATTGTTATTGCTTTTGCGAATTCATGTGAAACAAAAATTTGGTAGAAAGATTAATACAAAAATAAATCAACTTAATTATATCGTATATATATTAGATAAGAAGAGTGACAGAAGAAAAGTACAGGAAAAATGAGAGTGACAACCTAGAATGCAAAGACTTGTTAGCGTCGGCAAGATTTGAAAAAGAAATCCTACGATGAGTACAATTATGAAAGAACATACAACTAGAGTTGATCACAGAGTATGTAGAATGAGCTTTTGTAGAACAATACTCTCCTTCGCTCACTTGTTTGTATAAATACTAAAAAAACTATATGTATATTTATAGTGATTCTCGGAAGGAATTTCCTTCAAGTTGCTTAAAATTTCCTTCAAATTTTGATTTTTGTTTGTATAATAGGAAAATCAAAGTTATGGAATTAGGGATGGATACTATGGAGAAGAAGGGGAAAATCTGATTTACACCAAGTGAAAATGGAGTTATCGAAGAAGACGGTAAAATCTGATTTGCAATGGTGAAAATAAAATTATCATGTTTATGCTTTCTCGCGTGCAAAGGAAGACTCTGTTAAAAAATAGACAGATGTTTAGAAAAAATACTAAAAGTGTACCAATTCTTGAAACATGGAGGACTATTAGTGTTCTATGTTAAAAGACAAAGACTACTTTGATTCTTAACTCAAACATATTTTGATCCTTTTCTCTAATCTCTTTTGCCAACTTCCTTTCATACTTAATCAAAATGACAATCACCGTAACAAATGAGAACTTCACTTCATCATTATTGAAAGTTTGAAGTTGATATAACTTGATTAAATGCCACAAAGAAGAGAGTTATTGCCTAAACAAACTTGGCAACACACAATTGATACCCAATAATACACCAAAATATAGTTTGATATCAAGAATCACCGTAACAAATGAGAACTTCACTTCATCCTTACTGAAAGTTCGAAGTTCATATAACTTGATTAAATATCACAGAGAAGAGAGTTGTTGCCTAAACAAACTTGACAACACACAATTGATACCCAATAATACGCTAAAATATAGTTTGGTATCAAGAAAAGTGTAAATAACACAACAATAACAACACTAAAGTCAACTATTTCCTTGGAACATTGGTCTTATTTGTAGTTAAATTGCTTTGGCTTTGATTAATTGCAACAACTGCAGATCTTGTTTGAATTCTTTTTTCACCCCTCATTTGTTGAAGTTTATTACTGATAATGACTAATTTTCCTTTCCATTTCACTCCAAAACGTGGTTGATAGTCAATATCTCCAGTAACTTCATGAGACCTCTTTGGAACTCTTGTACCAATGTCAACAACCCTTCTACTTGGCATTCCAGGCAATACAAATAAACCATAATGGTTAGTAAAAGTATATGAAAATTAAAAATCCCTAATCTAATTAATAATTTGGGCTAGTACTTACATTAAGAGTTGTAAAATCATTATCATCAACCAATACTCCAAAATCCTACCATTTTTGGCCTTTTAAAAGGTATTGAAGCCTGTCCACCACTAGTGCCTTCATTCTCATAATTTTCTTGAGGCATACCTATTCCTCTGTCTCTTCCTCTATTCGTGCCTTCATTCACTTGGTTTTGTTGAAGCATCTTTCTTCCATTGCATGTGTTATCATTTTCTTGTCTACCTTTCATCCCCTTCCTATGCCCATTCATCTGCGTCTTCCTCTGCCATTTCCTCTATTTAGGCCTTCATTCACTTAGTTTTATTGAGGAAATTCTATTTTATTGCCCGTGTTTTCGCTGTTCTAGCTTCCTTGAGGCTCCCCCCCCCCCCTTCTTTTCCCTTCCTCTACCTTTTCCTCTATCATTTTCATTATTTGTTCTAGTTTGGTTATGATAATACAACATATTAGCATATATTCAACTAAATATTAGTGACAGTTGCTACATTTACCTATGACTGAGTAGTAGTTGTTGCAGTTTGACTTGGAACAGTTGGAGAAGTAGGACATCCTCTTTTATTATGGCTCTTTGTATGACAATTGCTACAAGTGATAACAACTTCACATTTGCTAAGCTTTTCATTTTTCTTTGTTTCATTTGTCTCTTTCCTTCTAGATTTACTTGACCTTCCAGGCAACTGTTTAATTGTTGGTAGTTGAACTAATGAATTACCAGATGGTGGCAACATATTCATATTGTTCATTGGCTGAATAAGTTATTCATATGTTCTCAGGTAGGTTTCCCTGTTATAGTTGTTGGCCACATAATGAATTGGTTCATATTGCTTGTAATGTAAGGCAACAACATCATGAGGACATGTTATGTCCTCAAGTTGCCAAGCTCTGCAATTACAAGTGCGCCTAACAATGTCTACACAGTGTGTAAAGCTCTTGTCTACAACTTCAAACCATCTTTCTCTATTTCATGATAAGTTACACTGCATTGACTTATTTATGTTTTCTTGTAAAATCTTCGAAGCCACGGAAGAAATATCAGTGATCCATGTTTTTGAGAACTTTCTTAATTGACCAATTCTTTTTATTATTTTTATCTTAATATCTTTTAGTATTATAATGTTTGTCTTATATCTTGAAGACAATATACATGCATTGAAGCTCTCCCCCATATTGTTATCAATAGAGTCACATATGCTATGTTATTTGAAGTACCTTTTGCACCATCTTTCTAAATTGTAGTATAAAAGACCATCCAAGCACTCTCTTCTCAATTTCTTCAAAGCCTTTATGTATTCCCTCAATTCAGCTTCAAAAGTAGATTTTGCAATCTTCCAGAAAACATTTCTTCTCTCTATCCCCTTCTAATTTTTGCACCAATCTATAAGGACATGTTTGGCACACATTCTGTGTTCAGTAAGTGCTAATAAATTTGACACTGCAATTTCCAATCCCTATTAAAGAAAGAAAATAAACATATAAAAGAGTTAATGTGAATAGAAAAATATAGAGAAGATGAATGTAAATCAATAATCCAAGACATACCTTTTGCATATCAGTAATCAGGTAAGTTCATGTCCTTCTTCAAGATCAAGATCATTCTTCACTAGACTTAAAAATCACCTCTAAGTAATTTTATTCTCAACCTCAACTACTGCCCAAGTAATGGGCAACATCTGATTATTTTCATTTTGCGAACAGACATCAATAACTAACCTTTGCACACTCCTTTGAGAAAACATCTATCTAGGTCAATGCACATACTAGTACCTCCAAAGAATGCTTTTTTTAAAGCATGAAAACACACATAAAATCCTTCAAATATTTTATGCCCAGTTTCAATAGTTTCTCCAACTTTAACAATACAAGAGCTGTAGTGACCCTTCCGAAATAATATAAGCCAATAACTCACGAGATTTTTTATGCATATATTGTCCTCACACTAGTAAAAAATGATATAAAAATAATATTACTAATTTTCGAGTACCCAAACTAGGTGGGTCATGCTTCACACAATCATTCAAAATTAGTGGTAAATTTAACATATTACAAGACTTGGGCTTACGCGCCCCAAAAGAACAAAACATATAGCCATACTTATATTACAACCCATGGCGACATGATCAAATTAGTCCTCAAAATTTCATGTAAATATACAACACATAGATCATGTACAAGTCCCAAGGTTTATACAAAATATAGATGCCTACATGCAAATGTGATCTTCCTTAAGGCTCTCAAAATTTCCATCTCCAATATAATGGCCAGCTTCATGCATCCACTCGATCATTCCCTACGATAGAAACAACTATCGCTAAGCATATAGCTTAGTGGTGTAAAAACTATAGGTTCGGAGCCATCAGATTCACCAAGTTAACTTTCTCAAGTCATGGGCAGCACCATAGAAAAATAATAATTAAATCAAGTAAACAATATAATAAGAGTATCAAGTTCGATATTTAAAGATCCAAATGTCAAGAATGCTCATAGCACCAATTTCCAAGTGATTCAATAATAAGGTTCGCCCAATATATACATTATGTTGTCACACCAAGCACAAGCAGGTATCAAGAAGGGTCAAAGCCCAATAATCAAGAGAACCAAGAACCATATTAAAAATGGCTTTCTAGTTCGTACTTAAAATGGACAACTTCCATTCTTAAGACGGACTAAAAATCCAGAGTCAAGATGGCAAATGATCTGAATCAAGAGGCATGCCAATAGTGACAAAGTCACAACCACAAGAAGGAAAAGGTCCCAACCAGAGTGCCAAGTGATCAAACAATCCGTACAAGTGGGCGAGTTACATAAGTGTATTTAACGTCTTAAAGGATACCAACACGACAATGCAAAGTGACAAGAGGTAACCAAGGTACCAAGATCAACTTTCAGATATACCAGCAGTTAAAAGAGTGCAAGTAAAAGTTTATACACAAACCTCAGTGCTTTAGCATTCCAACACAACCTCACGAGTTCAAACCATAAACAAACCAACGTATCAAGGTCCTCAACTTGTTCACGAGTATATACAACCTTAAAAATACAATTAAATAACTTTTTTAATTCCTAGCAACTCAATAATGTTGATGTAAAACAGGATTATCATCACAAGTAAGCTTAGCCTGTACAAATATGACTATGCTCCCAAAACAGTAATTCTGGCCAGCCTAGTACCTCATGTCTCAACTTAGATTTGAAAAGGAAAACGACAAAACTAGACTTTATAACCTCATTAAAGATGTAGATACATCTCTTAAGGTTGCAAACAAACTAGAATCACCGCAAAATATATTTTGTACAACAAGATATATTCAAAACACTAACAGTTGTTCATAAAGGATTTGAAATTTCAAAATCTGGACAGAACTTGTCCTATGTTGCGTCCCATATTTCGAATCCATAACAGCTAAATTAGAGTTTTACATAAACATAAGAGTTGTAGGTCTACGAAATTAGCTTTCCAAATCATATTTATTCACTGTAAACTAAGTCCTAGAGAAAGAGATATGCATAAAATACCAAACACTACCCAGCTCAGAAACAAATTTCGTCACTTACCAAAAAGAAGTGTGTGCCTCGAATCCCATCCAAAAGGACCAAGTTTTTCTCTTGTGATTTTGAAGAACAATTGGTTAGATAATGTTCTAAGGTTCTTAGACCTCAGGGGCAATGAATTTCACTAGAGGAGGTGTCAAAATATAGTCTCAAGGGTGATGTTTATCACAATGCACAGCTGTCTCCAAAAGGTGACTGCCCAAATAGTTGTGTGCTGCCCAAAATGCATACATATACCTCTATATATATATCCCTCACCTCCTTTTAAAGTTATACATAATTCTAATTAGGATATTTCGAAAATACCCCAATACAATACTTTAAATTACGATCATAATTTATGTTAAGCAAGTTTTCAATTATCACAAAATTTCAAATTTCCAAAATGAGAATAAAACATATTGTAGTAATTAAGCAACGGTAAATCAACATGCAACTCTTGGTTAATATTTAGGGATGTTACAAGTGCTACCTGAATTTGCTCTTAAAATCTCATTTTTGTAACAAAAAATCCTACCACACTCAACAATACGAGAATCCATAATCTCTTGTAACACTTCTTCTCATTGTTGTCTTTCCAACACAAATAACCAATTTTTTTCTAATAAGCTCTTGCAACTTGATAATTCTTATGTTTAGTTGCTCAGTTATTCTATCCTTATATCTATTTGCTAGAAACTTTGAATTGCATGAATAGTTAAAAGTTGAATTCACACAAATATGGATAGGTTTGTAGTTTTTAACCACAAAATCTATAGTTTGGCTATCCAAACATGCAACCAATAACCAAGGACAGTCCTCTCTACAGTATCTAACTCTAACTCTTTCAGACTCATTCACATATTTCTCAATTTGAATTTTTTTTAACTACATATTTGGTTACAACTTCCCTAAATTCCCTTACACTTCCAAACACCAAACATGTTTCACAAACAATCTTCCTTAAATTTTCTTCACTTAGATCATCAGCATCAAGAGTTGAAGACTGACTATAAAGATTGGAAGGTTCAAATGTAGGAGTAGAAGACTGACAAAAAGTGTTGAAAGGTTCAGTTAGAGGATTATTAGGCATAAATGAAGTGTTGGAAGGTTCACCGAGAGGATTAGAAAACTGAAATAAAGGGTTGAAATGTTCAGAAGAGGGACTAGAAGGTTCTGTAGGATGAAACAACCTTCACTTCTTCGTTCTGACACCACTATTCAATAAATTTCAACCAGCGATGCTACCAATTTGTTTCGCCTCATGAAGTTTCTTAGGGTTTTGATCGGTCGGAGAGAGAGAGAGAGACGAGGATAGGTGAAATTCTTTGGTTATGGGTTAAAAAATGAATGAGTTAGAATAAAATCCGATCTTTGTTAAATGGATTGGAGGTGGCACACACGCGCTTGGATTGAGAACACTGATGGTTAAAAAAATGATGTATTTATTATGCTTTTGGATGATTTCGTGGGGTAATAGGACCCCACAAACTTAAGGTGTCTACTTAAAAAAAAAGTATAAATTCCATGGGGTATTAGGAGTTAGGACCCTGCAACCACATTAATTATCATCTAAATAATTAATTAATTCGACTTAATGCAAAAACTCTAAAACAACGTAATCAATTCAAGCACTTATGTTTCTGATTCACCAACCAAAATATATTAATGTGGGGCTTCCCACATTTATTTTTGGTACAATATGGGACGTCATGCATGCATGGACACAATACTAACAGAGTAAGGCGACTAGTTTCTTTATTTTTTTATATTTTTTATAGAGTACTCACTTCATTCACTTTTACTAGTCATTTATTCCTAAAATAGATTTTCATTTTTATTTGTCACTTTTAACATATCAAGAAAAGATAAAAATAATTCATGTTTTACCTTAGCATTAAATACTTATTCTCTAAATCATCTTCCAAGACCTAATGCTAAACATCATATAATAGGGCAAGCTTGGTAAAATACTTATATCAATAATTATTTTCTTAATGGATGTGCCAAGTCAAATAGGGACAAGTAAAAATGAACGAAGAAAGTATTATGAGGATTTTAGTGGCATATTTTATCAATCGATTATCCCTAAAATAACACATTAACATCTATTAATCAAAAAAATTGTAAATCTTTATAACTCGATTCTTTTTTTTTTACATTGCTTCCCCTTCTCAACAACAATTAAAATGGATGATGAGCCTACCAAAAAAATGGATGATGAAACTATATTATCAGACTATACTAACTATTAAGTGAAGTGCATGATAAGTATATATATACTTAGTGTAAGCTCACTAGATGTACATTTATTATAAATTATACACTAAATATGCATAAAATATATATTTATTTAAGAAATTTTAAAAATATACAATTATCTAGCTTACATTGGAGAAATATAGCTCAAAATTTACATTACAAATGCCCAAAACACAATTCAATACACAACAACGTACTTATGGTATATAACAATATATAAAACTTTCATATTATTATTTTTTATGAAAATATTCAAAACTTGATAACAATAGTATAATTAAATATTCAGTAATATACGTACATATGGTATATAACAATATATAAAACTTTCATATTATTATTTTTTATGAAAATATTCAAAACCTTGATATACAATATTATAATTAAATATTCAGTAATATACAAAATTATAAGAGGTATTTATACATTCACATATAATAATATACACCAAACAATAAATAAAACTTTCATATTATTATTTTTTATGAAAATATTCAAAACTTGTTATACAATATTATAATTAAATATTCAATAATATACAAAATTATAAAAGGTATTTTATACACTCATATATAATAATATACATTATTATACAAAAAATTGACTTTGTCGTCCTCCTTGAATCCAAGCACGAGATTCATTCAAAAACCACCTCAAAAACTAGACCAAATCACTAAAAATTTTAGATTAGGATCGTCAATACGTAACTAATATTTTGTAACAATACCCAAAAACCATATTATTTTCTAACAATCAATTTTCAAACTTGAGTTCTAAACTTAAATGGTAATTGTGAACTGATTTTTTATCCTTTTTTAAATGATTTTCACCAATGAGTTTCTAATGCCCTGGGTAATGTTTTCAAGTAAAGATATTCGAATTCAAACCTCATTTTCGAAATTTGATTTTAGAGTTGAATGACCCCTTTTTCAAGAGTATGATATCATGAGTATTGTTATTTTCCGAATCTTATTGTGATTACTTGATTGAATTAGATTGTGTTGTTTTGGAAGTTGTTCGGAAGGGAAAGACTCAAGTCTTGGATTGGCTATTTGATTGAATTGAGGCAAGTGATCTCCTAATTAACCTTGTAAATCTAGTAGAATCGTGGATTTCCCTTCATTGTGTGTTTGAAAAATAACAGAAATGAAGTTATGGGTTCATTGTTTCACTTGATTAACCTTAACGAATAAAAAGGGAATTAATGAAAAGGCAATGTGTCGATCATAATGTTTGTGTTTTGCCTTGTTGAGAGCCCTATTTGATTAATTGATGAAATGCTTTGATGCTATTAATATGGACTTGAATCACTTGAATTGTCGTCTCTTCTTTATGGTGTGAAATTGCTTATGTGCGTTGATTGTTGTACACCGTGATGAGACATGTGATATAAAGTCGATGGAAAATGGTTCCGATTAGTGATATTGTGCCAAAGGGAAATTGTTCCGGCTAGCGATATCGTGTCGAAGGAAAATGATTTTGGCAAGTGACGTGATATAAATTCGATGGGAAATGGTTCCGACTAGTGACGTGATCATATAAAGTTGATGGAAAATGGTTCCAGCTAGTGATATTAAGCCAAAGGAAAATAGTTTCGGCTAGTGACGTGATATAAAGCCGATGAAAATGATTTCGGGTAGTGATATTATGCCGAAGGAAAATGGTTCCGACAAGAGTTGACTATTAAGATTTAATGTACTTGTCACTTATGATTGATCTACTTGTCACTTGTGATTGATGTACTTGTTACTTGTGATTGATGTACTTGATGTGTGTTGGTTATTAAGCTCTGACTTTTGAACTGTGTATTGTAGCACTGTTAGATTCAGTTGATTTCTATGTAGGTTGTAGTTAAGGAGGTTCAGTTAGGATGAAAGGAATATTCGTTTTCTAGCTAGTTTTGCTTTGTTTATCAGGTTGCTTGTTGAGTACCATGTTGTTTGGTACTCACTCTTTACTTCTACAGTCGTGTAGATTTTGAGCTCGATATCGTGTGATTACTCTTCTTCTTCTCCCATTTCTGAGGCTTGTTGAAGGACTTGAGTGGTATCTTTTTGTCACCCCGACAGACCTTTTTTTCCTTTACGTTATGCTTTGTTCTACTTGAAAAACAATATAATGTCATTGAGACTTGTACTTATTTTTCATTTTCGCACTTTATGTATTAGTGTCTTGTACACGTGACAATCAGATTTTCGGGGTTATAATAGAATGAATAGTTTTCCGCTTTTATCTTGTTCTTGTTTCTTTTCCACTTTTTCTTTCCTTTCATTGTGTTGAGCCTGACTTGTATTGGTGGAATAGACAAGTGACATCACGTCCATTTTTGGATAGTGACGACAATGAATTCTATTTTAATTTAAAAATTAGAATACTGACAAAATTATGCTAATGAAAAAAATAAATATGGCATAAAAATAGATAATAAAAATTACACAGAATAACACAAAGTAAAGGTTGAGAATGAGAAGAAAATAAAATATAAATAACATTAAATAAATAAATAAATAAATCTTTTAGCAATTTTTAGAATAATAAAAAAAAATTAAAAAATTTAAATTAATAAAAAAAAAATTAAAACGAAAAATAAAAATAAAAATAAAAAGAAAAAATTAAAAAGTAATCAACTTGTAATTACATTACACCATTTATTACCAACAATTCACAGCCCTCCTTGAGAATTGGAGAGTGTAATTACCCTTGTCAGTTATGCACAATTACATGCTGACCTAGTTATTATATGGTCAATCAAACATGTCAGATAGTGTAATTACATAAAATCCAATTATCAAAGTAATTTTCCAAACATGCCCTAAATAAGGATACAGTGATAAGCTTACCTAATTTCTTAAAAGACGGTAAAACTAAAATGATGACAACTAGATAAGAACAGAGAGAGTACATAAATTATGTAAGTGATGATATCATGATATATATTTTTTTAATATATAATGTATTATGATTCTTTTTCAATACATTACATCATGATATATTTTACTACCTCCATTCCTATTTATATGTCATTATTTTAAATTCTACGTTCCTCACGAATTAAGTAAGTTTTCCATTGTATTCTTATTTAGTATCATCTTGAAGTTAAGTTTTTAATAAATGAATAAAAAATAATTTATTTTGATTAATTAAAATGATCAATAAATATGAATTAATCATTTAATTTTCCTACATTAGTCAAATTCATATTTTCAAGGCTAAAACTTCCAAAGGTAAAATTAAAAAAAACAATGTCATTTATATATTAATTTTATGAAATAACAAATATTAAGAACGTCTATTTTTAATAATAAAGACATATAAATAGAAACTGGGAAAGTATTAATACTGGATCTAGATCAATTGATTTGGTCAACTGCGCCTCTATATTATGCACATTTATTTACACAAAATTTGATGGTGGTGCTGGCAGTTAGCCCTACAAGCTAGATCTCCACGTTGATACATATTGCAAAATGGTGCACTATATTTTGGGATATGTATCTTTTGCTAAGCACTAATTTTTGAAAAAAATATACCATCTCCATTTTATATTAATTTGGTCATTTTATTAAATAATTATTGATTTATAAAATCAATTTCATTTTTCTGATTTAATTTTTAAAGTATTTAAAAAAATATATAAATGTTATAAAATTTTGAAAAAGGTCCTCCATTGTTAAGTTTGTAAAATCTAATATCAAACATCCATTACTAGGAATAGTATAATAAAATAGTTATGTCAATCATTATTTTGTTAATGAAAATGTTAAGTCCAAATATAATAAGTAAATATGAGAAAAGGGAGTGTTTTCTCCGTCTTATATTACTCGTCTTATATTAGAATTTATTCTTAATTTATAAGATAAATTATTATTTTTTATCCTTAAGATTAATTGTTTTTGAAAGTATAAATGTTTGCAAAGTTTCAAAAAAATTTCTTCATTGTTAATATGATATTGATGAATAAAGCACATATATAGAGTGTATTAAAATTTAAAAATAGTTAAAGGATAAACTAGTAAAAATAACACTTCTTATTTATGTTCTCTTTAAAGATGTGTAACAATAAAATGAACAAGTAATATTTAACAGAGGGAGTACTCACTGTATCTAAAATCTATGCTTCAAGGTGTCAAATAGGGCAAACAATGCTATAAGCAGAGTAAAATTGAATGAATTAAGAAATGAGTTGGTTATTGAGCGATCCAAAATTATTTATGCTGAAATGAATTGGACTCAAAATGGACTAAAAATGCTCAATTTTTTTTAAGTTTGAATTATTTTATTTGTTCGTATTACCTAGTGAGTTGTTTCTATTACCATTCTTATCATTTATTTTTTTGGAGATACATGTATGTGGCGCGTCTAAATATATATATATCTCGGATAAATGTTAAGCATATACATATAATTATGTGTATCGATATATGAAATTTAACTAAAATGCATCAAATTAAGAGCAAATCATGCGTTATTCCCTGAATTCTTAATTTTTTTCCCCAAAAAAATATCAAATTCATTCTCATTTGTTCAAGCATCATAAATCTTTGCTTATAGATACTAGAATCTTCGTTAAGATATATATACACTTTTTCACATGAACTTTTAATTAAATACATGTATTCATTTTGTCAAATATATATTTTGAGAGATATTCTGTCGATCATGACCTTGGAGTCAGTCTGTGAGAAGGGAAGGATTAGGAGAAAGAGGTTGTTGATTTGGAGTGAAGAAGTAAATTATGGAGATAATTAGATGGGTATGGCTCTATTTTAGATTACTTTTGAGAGTGATGTATCTAATTCCAATAAATAATGAAATAATAGGTACTTATTTAACATTATAGACTGAATTAATAAATATGATATGAATGTATGTTTAGATTATTCTTATTATATTTTCATGAGGTATAAATTATTGAAAGGCAAAAGTCAATTGTTAAATTTGCTACCAATTATCTCCAATCACTATTAGGTTTGATTTTGAAATAATTTGACTTAAATAAATCTAGTTTTGTAAAAGAAATACTTGATAAATATAGTTGTACTAGGAATGAAAGGGAAACTCAACCTCTTAATTGATCACAAACAATGGCAATCACAAGCCAAATTGCTCACATTAACTAACTTATTGTAAAGCAACCATAAAAGTTCTCCTAGTATTATTTATTACACAAAGAGGAACAAAGGTAAGGAGAGACTAACACATAACAAACATGACATAAAGCAACGAACTTATTTCTTGATTATTCAAACTGCAAATTCATGACTTCCTTAATTAGCTTGACTACGACTGAGCATGGCGAAATATCCTTGTCCAGAAGCAGTAAACTTGTCGCAATGCTTTCCACCTTGATCAAATGCATCGTTCGCGCAATCTGAACAAAGCCATCCATCATTGCAATCACTCTGCACGTAGCATCTTTTCAAGCAAGTTACAATATCACCAACCGGAATTAATTTTTGTTCAATGGCCACAATATCAAGTGACATGTCGCGCGCACCCATTGCTTGCAGCTTTGGTGAACGAGACATAGTAACTGCATATCATGAATATAATTAATTAACAGACACATAATTAATTAATTAAATAATAAAATTTTAAACTGTGTGATAAGATGGAAGGTAAGGAAATGAACCAGTAGTTGCAGCTAGGACAACAACAAAGTAAAATGCAAAGTTAAGACGTGCTCCAGCCATATTGT
>JAJOOE010027106.1:0-18465 GCA_036250405.1 Solanum raphanifolium | reverse complement strand
CCCCCCCCCCCCCCGCCATTTTGTAAATTTTCATGTGCTATAGTACATGGATAGTTGGTGAGTCAGAATTCCAATGTGATTTTTGCCAAATATTTTCATGGACTTCCGTTAAAACCTTTGAAATGGAGCCAGTTGATCCCCACGGCCAAACTGGCCCATTTTCAAGGTTTAACGAGCCCCAGAATAGGTAAACCCCCTATTTTGCAAATTTTCATATGCTGTAGTCCATGGAGTTTTTGCTGATCCGAAATTATGACGTGATTTTTGCCTAACTTTTTCATGGACGTCTGTTAAGACATTTGCAATCTAGCCAGTTGGTCCCCACGGCCAAATCGGCCCACTTTCAAGGTCAAACAATCCCAGAGCAGGTAAACCTCCTATTTTACCTATTTTTATATGCTATAGTCCATGGATTTTATGGTGATCCAGAATACTGACGTGATTTTTGTTGAAATTTTTCATGGACATCCTTTAAGAGCTTAGTAATAGATCTTGTTGGTCCCCACGATCAAACCAACCCATTTTCAAGGTCAAACGAGCCTAGAGCAGGTAAAACTCCCATTTTGCTGATTTTTGTGTGCTATAATCCATGGGTTTTTTGGTGATCCAGAATTTCGACATGATTTTTGCCAAATTTTTTCATTAAAGTCCATTAAGACCTTAGCATTTGAGCTAGTTGGTCCCCACGGCCAAACCGGCCCATTTTCAAGGTTAGACGAGTCCCAAAGCAGGCAAAACCCCCCATTTTGCCAATTTCGTAAGCTATAGTCCATGAATTTTTTGTGATCCAGAATTCCAACGTGATTTTTGCCAAAAATTTTCTTGGACATCCGTTAAGACTTTTGCAATGGAGCCAATTGATCCCCACAGCCAAACAAGCCCATTTTCAAAGTCAAACGATCCCCTGAGTAGGTAAACCCCCCTATTTTGCAAATTTTTGTATGCTATAGTCCATGTATTTTTTGCTGATCCGGAATTACAACGTTATTTTTGCCAAACATTTTCATTGACGTCTTTTAAGACCTTAGCAATCTAGCAGTTGGTCCCCAAGACCAAATCAGCCCAATTTCAAGGTTAAACGATCCCCAGAGCAGGTAAACCTTTCATTTTGCCAATTTTCATGTGCTATAATCCATGTATTTTATGGTGATCTGGAATTCTAACGTGATTTTTGCCAAAATTTTTCATGGACATCCATTAAGACCTTAGTAATGGAGCTTCTTAGTCCCCAGGACTAGACCAACACATTTTCAACGTTAAACGAGCCCCAAAGTAGGAAAACCCCCCACTTTGTCAATTTTCGTGTGCTATAGTCCTTGGATTTTTTGGTGCTCTAGAATTTCGACGAAATTTTTGCCAAAATTTTGCATGGACGTCCAATAAGACATTAGAAATAGAGCCAGTTGGCCCCGTTGCTAAACCTACCCATTTTCAAGGTCAAACGAGCAGGTAAACCCCCCATTTTGCCAATTTTTGTGTGTTATAGTCCATAGATTTTTTGGTAATCAGGAATTCTGATATAAATTTTGCCGAAATTTTTCATGGACGTCCATTAAGGCCCTAGCAATGGACCCAGTTGCTCCCCAAGAGTAAACCGGCCCATTTTCATGGTCAAACGAGCCCAGAGCAGGTAAACCACCCATTTTGCCGATTTTTGTTTGCTTTAGTCCATGTATTTTTTTGTGATCCAGAATTTCTGACGTGATTTTTTCGGAAAGTTATTGTAGACGTCCTTTAAGACCTTAGAAATGGTCCCCATGGGTAGATCGACCCATTTTCAAGGTCAAACGAGCTTCTGAGCAGGTAAACCTCCCATTTGCCGATTTTCGTGCGCTATATTCCATGGATATTTTGGTGATCCAGAATTCTGATGTGATTTTTACCGACATTTTTCATGGAAGTCCATTAAGAGCTTATCAATGTCCCCAGTTGGTCCCCATGTCCATACCGGCCCATTTTCAAGGTCAAACGAGCCCAGAGCAGATAAACCCCCCATTTTGATGATTTTCGTGTTCTATAGTCTCTGGATATTTCGTGATCCAGAATTCCGACGTTATTTTTGCTAAAATTTTTTATGGACGTCCGTTAATACCTTAGCAATGAAGCCAATCGGTCCAAACGGCCAAACTGACCCATTTTCAAGGTCAAACGAGCCTAGAGAAGGTAAACCCCCCTTTTTACAGATTTTTTTGTTCTATAGTCGATGGATTTTTTGTTGATCTAGAATTCTGACGTGAAGTTTGCCGAAATTCTTAATGGACGTCCGTTAAAACCTTAGATATGAAGCCAGTTGGTCCCCATGGGAAAATCGGCCCATTTTAAAGGTGAAACGAGCCCAAAGTATGCAAGCCTCCCATTTTGTCAATTTTTGTGTGCTTAGTGCATGGATTGTTTGGTGATACGTAATTCTGATGTGATATTTACCAAATATTTTCATGAATGTCCATTAAGACCTTAGTAATGGAGCCAGTAAATCCCCACGGTCGAACTGGCCCAATTTCAAGGTCAAACAAGTCCCAGATTAGGTGAACCCCCCATTTTGCAGATTTTTTTGTGCTATATTGTCACGACCCGAGAGCACTCCCTAGTCGTAACACGACGTACTTGACCCTGAAGAGGTTTTATACAAGCCTCATAGCTCATTAATTGCATAAGATACTTGAAAATAGAGAAGAATTTAAAATTTTCCTTTACAATTGATAAGACTTTCATTAAAAAACAAGCTGAAGACTTTTTAAACATTGTACACTATATCTCAAGCCATCTAATACTTTGAATACAACATTGGAAACTTAGCCCATACAAAAGCTTTAATAAAACTAAAGACATAAAAGGAAACACAATGGGTTTTGTCCTCGAAACTATTAGGACTCACCAAGTCTTCACCTTCAAACACCTTAGAAACCTATTTTTCAAGCATAGAACACCAACATCTCCAAAGCCTAAACTTTGGTAAAAAGGGAAAAGAATGGGGTTAGCACATTAGATGTACTAAGTATGATGACCATGCAAAAACATGCTTAAAAGGGACATTTTATTGAAAGCCATGCTTTTATGACTTTTTTTTTTGTAAAAATGCATGAACATTGATACAAGAGGAATAATATAAGTCACAACCAATATACAAAGTCACATAATTCACATTTGAACAATAGCACATATAAACCTTTATCTTTTATCTTGAGCCTCTACCTCAAGTAACCCTCAAGCTATACCTTGTGCAATGTATGGGTAGCGTCCCATACCACCACCCACACTAAGGCACCACCTTAAGGTCACCAAAAGTGAACTTACCATTCATCCTTTCCACCTTTACACAATAAAGCATTAAAGAGACACAAACATTACATTAAGACCAACATTTAAGGCAACTCTAAGTCATACTTGTGCAATGTGCAAGTAGCATCCCATACTACTACTCACACTAAGTATTCCTTTGAAGACACCATAGACAAGGAACATTCATGTACAATAGACATGACAAGGAAGTAGGTCATAATACAATCCAAGTATAGCATGAATCTATACATCTAAGCATTCAAGCCAACATTTTTCATTAGATTCATTTAGGACATATTCATGCATTTAGAGGACTTTCACACATTTAGTCATTAAGACTTAGAGAACTCACTATAGCCCCTTCAAAGCCTACTCGTGCATGTATAGATAGCATCACATACTACTACCTACACTTTGTAGTACCTATCAAGTAGCAAAAGTGCATATCTCACATGATGGGAATAAGCATTTAACCAACATAGACATGGAATCCTATGTCCTATCCCATATTGTAAGGGTTGATCTCCTTGTCGAAGGAAGAACGGTTCATCTAGCTTAGGTGGATCCATTAGCTAGGACCTATGTGAGCACATAGTTATGGGATATGAAAGATGTTCATTGAGATCCGACCTAACGTTGGGAGAACCTCCATCTAACCATATCTACTCGGTGCTTAGCCTACATTCCCATAGAGTAGTTTCATTGCATTAGTGTACTAGAGAGGGCCACCAACATTAGGCCTACTGTCCCAAAGTCCTTTCCCAAGAAAGGGCCACCACCAATAGGCCTACAGTTTCAAGGTACTTTAAGGATAGCTCTTGACTTCCTTAGAGAGAGGTACCAACTTTAGGTCTACCATCTCTTAGTCCATCATTTCACACAAGAAGGAGGCCACCACCATTAGGTCTTCCGCTTCAAGGTTTAACAAACACACAAGGAAAGGCCACCAACATTAGGTCTACCAACCCAAGGTGTTACATTCACATTAGCACCTAAAATCCTCATGAAAGACCACTAACATTAAGTCTACCAATCCAAGGTTTAGCCTAGAATACTTCATTAGACATTTATAGAAAGGCTACCAACATTAGGTTTACCAATTCTAGACATTCATTCATTCATTCATTTATAAAAGGCTACCAACAATAGCCATCTAAGACATTAAGTCAAGATACATTAATCATTCAAGAGGAGGATGCCTAAGCCTACCAAGTCACGAGTTCACATTCAATATAGTTTTCATTAGTCAAGAAGAGGGCACGTAAGCCTACCAATTCAAGATACTTCATTCACGATCACATTCATTAATACAAGAAAAGGATGCATTAGCCTACCAATTCAAAATACCACATTCATCATTATAGGACACTTTACATTCCATCATCTTCATTCATGAGTGTTAAGAGAGAATATACTATCAATCAACAACACAATTACATTATATACAAGATCATCATTCCATCATTGAAAGAACATGTAAAACCTTCACATTATACAATATCATGATAACTGTAACACTCCAAATAATGATAGGTTGAACTAGAGCCTACACGTAAAGTCCTAAATCTTTTATTGACTCCCCGAATGTTATAAGTCGTTTAGGGTGTGAGAGGTGGTCTAATTGAGGTTTAGCTGAGAGGCAAGTGCCATGGCAAAGGGGCCAAGCCAAGGCCAAAGGACAAGGCTGCCCCAGCCAAGAAGCACACTGCCTCACCTTTACGAGGGAGACCGCGGACCGTGGTCCTCACCACGGCTCATGAAGGGGCTCATGAAGCTTCCTTGGCCATGGGAAAATGGCCATCCTTTGGCCATTCCACTACCTCAAGCTCCACGGAAGGAACCATGGCTTGTGAAGATGTCTTAGGAAGTTGGCCTCAAGGTAAAAAAAGAAAGCTCACTTCCTGAAGGACCACGGGAGGAACCACGGATCGTGGTCTTCACCACAGATCGTGAAACCTCTCATGGTGATGCCTTGGGCTTGTGAGCTTGAGGTACCCAAATTCTAGACACTTCCCAATCTTCCACGAGCATGACCACGAACTGTGGTCATCACCATGGGTCGTGAACGTGCCCTTGATGCCTGAGCGTAGTCACTTAATGAGGGTCTTCTTAGTCTTTTCCATATTTCGTCCAATTAATGTAGGGGTGTTTTGGGTATCTTGGGGTGAAATATACACTGATTTTAAGTCATAAAACACAACACTTAGTCATTAATTCATAACTCCCAAAGATTTTCCAAATTCTCTCTTCTCTCTCTTAGAAGTTCCTCTATTGAAGAACAAAGAAGAAGGTCAAGGTTAGGGTTCAAGCTTCAAGTTTTCACTCCAAATTTCGTGGGAAAGCTTCAAATAAGGTATGGGAATCTTGATTCATGGAATAATTTTCTCCATGAAGCCCTCTCAACTCAATTTTGAAAATGGGTTTAAGATTCAAAAACTAGGGTTTTTATTCTAGCCATAAGTTCTTCCTAAAAACGTTTTCATTATATTATTTTATGTATATTATGGATGATTTAACGTTTTAATGGTGATTTTATAGTAAAACTCCCCATGAACCCATGAACTACCCCATGACCCTAATTTCATGAATTTCAATGAAGTTTTTGATGCAATATGATTTCTACTATGAATTTTGGTAATGAAACCTTGTCTTGTTCATGTTGATAATAGTATATCCTAAATGATGTTGTGAGACTTGGTTAATGACCTTGACAAGGGTAGATTGTGAAATATTGTTCATGATTGTTGCTAGTTATTGATGAACTTATGAACTCATTTGAAAGGTGAGAATCCAATGACTATTGTGTGAATTGAGGTGTTGTTGGAAGACTAATTTCCCCTTATCCTTACACATGTTAATGTATAATTTGTCTAGGATGATGTTGATGTTGTTGTGTTGATTGAAAGGCTAGTTCTCATGAAAACACTATGAATAATGAGGTGAAAGTTACACACCCTATAATGATGATTCTAAGGTGAAAGGTAGTTCTCACTAAAATGAATCTATGAGCTATTTAGTGAATTTTATTGAATGAAGGGTAAAGTATGCCTTCACACTTGTAAGTACAATTTAATGCTAATTATGTATAATTGGGAATAATGCTTAGTACCAAGTGGATATGGAAAATGAGGAAAAGGCCCCTCCGCTAATGCAATAGGTTTGGTCATCTATAGTAAACTCATGAGATGGAAACTACTCCGCTAATGCAATAGGTTGGGTTCTAGTAGAATTCTCCCTATCTCATAACTATGTGCCAAATATAGGACTTTGCTAGTGGATCCACTTAGAAGCTAAATATGATTAGTTCTACCTTCGACAAGTAAGAATGCCTTCTTTCGGTGTGGGGTTATATGACACCAGATTCCATGTATCTCACATGGTCTATGTCGATTATGGCTAATCTTCCCTAATAATAATAATGAGATAATGAATATGATAGGAACTATACTATGAATTCTTAATGGGTTTACTGAGTAGAAATGGGGGTATGGGACTTCACTCCTACATTGCACAAGTAGATTAATTAGGATATTATGGAATGGTTTCCTTATAGTATGTTGAGGTATGAATAGATGATTATCTTTATGTTTTGTTTATGTACTTTTATAATTCCTCATTTATGACTATGGAACATAGTAAGCTTGAAGATGAGGTTATGGATATGTGGCTTCAGAGGGATTCTTAGTAAGGTTGATATTATGGGATGCCAACCATACATTGCACAAGTGTTATTAGAGGTTGCTATGGTATTGGTATGACTATGTTATGAGTGCGTTGTGACTATAGCTTGTCTTCTATGTTGAAAAATGCATATTGGCTTTCCAAACTTGATAAATGCATGCTTCCAGGAAAGATGTCCTATTTAGCATATTTAAATGGTTTAATGCATGTTTCCATACTTAGTACATATTTGTACATATTTGTGCTAACCCCTTCTTTTCTACATAATATGAGTGTAGGTCCCGAACGTTGATTCATTACTTGCTTCCTCTAAGTAAAGCTTGGGTCGACTATTCCCTAAGTTTTGGTGAGTCCTCCACTTTGGGGACTAGGCTTTATTTCAGTCTTAGTTTTTGGTAGTATTTTCTTATGTTCAGACTTTCATTGATGTAAAGGGTTGAGTCCCTAATTTCGTACTCTTTTGTTTTAGATGGTTTTAATGAGACAAGTCTAGTGTTTCCACAACTCTTATTATATGAAGTTTGAAGTTTGGCTTCTATTAGAAAGTTTTTAATTTTTGGCATTATTTCTTTTGACATTATGTGTATGATTATGCTAAGGGCCTGTATGCGACCCCTTCGGGGTCAACTACGCCATGTTACGTCTAAGGGGTAACCCCGGGTCGTGACAAACTTGGTATCAGAGCATAAGGTTTTGGGAATAATATGTAGGATTTATGTCTCATGAAACCACGTCTAATAGACCCCTATTCATTTGTGTGAAGCGCGCCACACTTATGAGTGAGAAGCTATAGGATGGTTAGGAATTTTCCCTTCTGTCATTACTCTCTATTCGTGCTTGAGAAATCCTAGCCCTATGATCTCCTTTCTAATCATTTTCTTACAATTATAGGCAATGAATACAAGGAGAGGTAATGCAAGGAAAGAGCAAGAGGAGAATGCCAATGAGGGGAATCTTCCCCAAGCTCCTATGAATCCTCAAGTGCCTGATGAAGCGGGAGCTATGACTAATGTGGGGATAAGGATGGCTCTCCATACTTTGACTCAGGCCTTGACAGCCCAGGTTACCAGAGATGTTAGAGTCCAAGAAAATCCAAATGCTAGCACAACAACTTCCAGGATTAGGGATTTCACTAGAATGAATCCCCCTACCTTCCATGGCTCCAAAGTGGATGAGGATCCACAAGGCTTTCTTGATGAAGTGTTGAAGGTGGTTGATGCGATGGGAGTAACTAATCCTGAGAAGGCGGAATTGGCCGCCTACCAGTTGAAGGACGTAGCTCAGGTATGGTATGAATAGTGGAAAAGGGAGAGAACTGTGAGAGAAAGCCTGATTGATTGGGAAGGATTCAAGTCGGCTTTCCTTGATAAGTTTTTCCCATTAGAATTGAGGGAGAAAAAGATGCAGGAATTCATCAACCTTCACCAAGGAAGTTCGAATGTGAAAGAATATGGCCTCAAGTTCACGCAATTGTCTAAACATGCTCCAACCTAAGTGGCTGACTCGAGGGCCAAGATGAACAAATTTGTTATGGGGATATCTTCTTTGGTGGTAAACGAGTGTCGTTCGGCAATGCTCATTCCAATCATGAACATTTCACACCTTATGGTTCACGCCGAACAGATTGAGGAAGAAAAGCTCAGACAGGCTGGTAGAGAAGTGAAGAGGACAAGAGTAGATGATAGAAATTCGCCTAAGGGCAGATTTGAGGTTCAAGGCAAACCAAGGTTTAAGAAGAGGTTTTCTAATCAGGGTACCACTAGTGCTTCTAATGTCAACAAAGAAAAGGTTCCTTCTCCGAAGCCATGGGGTGGTAGTGGAGGTGGTTCTTATTTGGAAAGACCTACATGTGCCAAATGTGGTAAGAAGTATGGGAGAAAATGTCTTGTTGGTATGGGGGTGTGCTATGGATGTGGAAAAGATGGACATCAACTGAAAGATTGCCCAACCCATTCAGCCAAGGGAAGAGAGGAAAATCAATCCCCTCCAAGTGGTTCTAATTCGGATGCTCCGAAGAAGAGTCGCTTTTATGCTCTCCAGTCCCAAAGTGATCAAGAGGGATCTTCGGGTGTTGTTACCGGTATGTTGCAAGTATTTTCCATTGATATTTATACATTGTTAGACCCTGGTGCTACTTTATCTTTTGTTACACTCTTGGTAGCTATAAAATTTGATGTACTCCTCGAAACTCTTATAGAACCCTTTTAAGTTTCCTCCCTAGTTGGTGACTCAGACGTTGCAAAAAGAGTCTATAGAAATTGCCCTGTTTCGTTATTCATGTATTTTGATGAGTGCACGCATTAGAGTGATCCTGTAGCTGTCATTTGTTCGAGAGAAAAATGATAGTTAGGAAAAAGTTAAATTAATATGACAAAATGGAGTAAAGGTTTAAGTTCGATAGAAAAGAACCTTAACAACATTGTAGGCGAGGGTAAATCGTATAACACTCTAGGACCGAGAGGACTTGAGTGAAGAATATCTGAGTAAACTCAAAAGTGTTAGATATAGTTAACTCACAACTGATATTTTGTCAATTGTTGAATTAGACTTAACTTTGCAATTTTGGTTACCAAAGCATTAACGCTAAACTCAATTTTACTTTTCGCAATTGCTTTTGGGTAAAACGTGACAGTGAAATCATTTTTGTAAAGAAATTCTCTGTGGGATCAACCTCAACTCATGTTGAGTTCTATAAATAGACTTTGACGGTTTATATCTCTTAATTGAGGTGTAAGTTTGGACGTATCAAATTTTGGCACCGCTGCCAGGGAATTTCAATTCAGAAGTGTTTTACTATCTTTAATTCTAAGAGTAGTTCGATTTCCTAATTTTACGTCTTGTTCTTTGTCTGTGTCTTTTACAGGTGAGTTCGATTGTGTATGCCGAATACTGGAAGTAAGGGAGCCCCATTAATCCTATGCGATCCAGAAATTTGGAAAACAATCCGCAAGATTGTGAATGCACAAGAACTTGAGACACAGAGACTAAGAGTTGGATTGGAAGCTCAAACCATCGCAAGGGGCATTCAGCCGAATGATGTGAACAACCCACCTAGTGTTGTGGACAAAAATGTAACAGTGGATCGAATCATTCCTCCCCACCACAACCAAAAGCTCAAAGGGATAGACGACAACTTCCAACTCACATGATGTATGAAGAGGATGACTTAGACTTGGATGGAGGTGGAGCCACTGGAGCAATAGTGTTACCCGCACTACCTCCAGGTGTTAAATTCACAATCACCAACACTATGATTCAACTGCTAAATCTAAAAGGTATGTTCAAGGGTTTAGCGGGTGATGACGCTAACCAATGTTTGATGAATTTTGTTGCGATCTTATAACGACTAAGAAAAAGATAGGTTGAACTAGAGCCTTAACGTTTGAGTTAGTGTGACTTTAGGTTGATGTCTATGCTATTTTAGAACCTAGATGGAGCAAGGTAGAAGCCTAGGGAGCAAGCAAGGGGAATTGAATTTTTGTCATGATATTGAAGGCATTATATGAGGAATTGAATTTTTGTCATGATATTGTGTATATGATTGTGATGTGAAGATTATACTTGTGGTTTCAATGGTAAAATGATGATCTTATATGGAATGTGAATGTGTTGTGATTGAAAGTGTATTCTCACTAAACACTTATGAATGTTGATAGTAGAATGTGAAGGGTTTCTATATTGTAATATCTTATCTTTACTTGGTAGACTTAGGTGCCCTTTTCTTGAAAAAGGAAAGCTACATTGAATATGATCTCTTGACTTCGTAGGCTTAGGTATCTTTCTCTGGAGTATTGAATGTATCTTGACTTAAATGTCTTAATGTCTTGAATTGGTAGACCTAATGTTGGTAGCCTCTTAATAAATGAATGAGTGAATGTCTTGATTGGTAGACCTAATGTTGGTAGCCTCTTCATAAATGAATGAAAGAATATCTTGATTGGTAGACCTAATGTTGGTAGCCTTTTCATGAATGAATGAATGTGTTGATTGGTAGACCTAATGCTGGTAGCCATTCTATAAATGACTAATGAGGTATTTTAGACTATTACTTGAATCGGTAGACCTAAGGTTGGTGGTCCTTCATAGTGAGTCTAGAACCCTATGTGAATGTGAAACCTTGAAATGTTAGACCTAATGGTGGTGGCGTCCTTGTGTGAAATGATGAACCTATAGACGGTAGACCTATTGGTGGTGGCTCTCTCTAGGAAGATCAATGAGTTATCCTTAATGTACCTTGAATGGTAGACCTATTGGTGGTGGCTCTTCTTGGTAAAAGTACTTAGGGTCGGTAGGCCTAATTTTGGTGGCCCTCTCTAGTACACTAATTTGAATGAAACTACTCTATGGGAACTGAGACTAAGCACCGAGTAGATATGGTTAAGATGGTGGCTCTTACCAATAAAGAGGCAAGAGTCCAATGAACATGTTTGGATATCCCAGAAGCTATGTGCCAACATAGGATGTGCTTTAGTTCTACCCTTGGCAAGTAGAACACCTTCCATGGTGTAGGGTTTATAAAACTGGATTCCATTATTATCTCTAATGGTCTATGTCGGTTAATGCCTATTCCCATCATGTGAGATGTACACTCTAGTTACTTGATATGTACTACAAAGTGTAGGTAGTAGTATGGGATGCTATCTATACATTGCACGAGTAGGCTTTGAAAGTGCTATAGTGAGTTCTCTAAGTCTTAATGACTATGGTTTGAATGTCCTCCTAGGAAGAAGTTAAGGAGAATGTTGATCTAATTTCTAATGAATGAAAGTCCTCTAAATGCATGAAGGTGTCCTAAATGAATCTAATGAAGATTTTTAATTTCTTGTCTAAATGAAATGATGAATACGGATCTTATATTGCTGAAATGAGTTACTTAGCATGTTGTGTTGGATTGTAAAGGTTCTTATTTATTGTAGTCTTGAGGAACACCTAGGTATGTATGAAGAGGTAGTATGGGCTGTCACTTGATGTCTTACTTAGATGTATCTTAGGGTAACTTTAGATATAGGTCCTAAGATGATTAAATGATTTACTTGACGAATGTGGTTATGTGTTGTATGCTGGTACTAGTTGAGCATGATTACTTGTAATGTGAAGAATGATAAATGATAAGTTCACTTTTGGTGACCTTAAGGTGGTGCCTTAGTGTGGGTGGTGGTATGAGATGCTATTCATACATTGCACAAGGTATAGCTTGAGGGTTACTTGTGGTGGAGGTTCAAGGTGAAGGTAAAGGTTTATATGGGATCTTGTTCAAATGTGAATTATTTGACTTTGTAAGTTGGTTGTGACTTATATTATGCCTCTTGTATTAATGTTCATGAAGTTTTACAAAAATGGCATAAAAGCATGGCTTTCAATCAAATGTCCCTTTTAAGCATGTTTTTGCATGGTCATCATACTTAGTACATCTAATGTGCTAACCCCATTCCTTTCCCTTTTTACCAAAGTGTAGGCTTTGGAGATGTTTGTGTTCTATGCTTGAAGGATAGGTTTCTAAGGTGCTTGAAGATGAAGACTTGGTGAGTCCTCATAATTTCGAGAACAAAACCCATCTTGTTCCTTTTATGTCTTTTGCTTATGTTAAAGCTTTGTATGGGCTAAGTCCCAATGTTGTATTCAAAGTATTAGATGGTTTGAGACATAATGTACAAAGTCTAGAAAGTCTTTCGCTTGATTTTTAATGAAAAATGTCTTCGATTGTAAAGAAAGTTTTTAATTCCTCTCTATTTTCTAGTATCTTATGCAATGAATGAGCTATAAGGCTTGTATAAGACCCTTTCGGGGTCGAGTACGCCGTGTTACGACTAGGGGGTTCTCTCGAGTCATGACAAACATGGTATCAGAGCACAAGATTTTGGAATGGTCTTAGGTTGTCTCAAACCACATATAGTAGAATCTTGTTCATAATATGAAGCGCACCACATTATGAATTGGAGGCTATTGGGTGTTAAAAAAGTTTCACTTCTGCATTCTTCAAGTTGTACCATAGAGTTTAACTCTATAATGTCTCTCTCTTGTTCCTTATCCGATGGTTTTTAGTGTGTGAACACTTGAAAGGAGTATGCTAGAAGGGTTGAAGGAGAGAAAAAATTGGTTGTGATGCCAACTATGGCTATGTGAACTTTAGTGTGAATGGGTTGCTACATGGTTATGTGTGATGTTGGTAGGAGGTTATGATGAGTTTGGAGGTATGTTGACAGATTGAAAGAAGTGAAGCTTAGAAGAGTTGGTATAGGCTTACTACCAAGTGGGGGATAATGTTCCTAGATGGTAAGGTCTTTGAGTGTCCTTGATGTTCATGAGTTAGGCTTGATTGAGGTTCCCACCTTAAGAGGTGTAGTGAGTATGAGGAGTTTAGACCCAGTGCGGTAGACTCATATGAGACCTTGAGTGATGTGGTAAGATTGTTTGTGAGCAAGATTTGCTTGATGAGGACCTTCCTAGTTTAAAAGCACCGGTATGTCGATGGTTTCTTGTAACCTATGGATGTCTTGATTAAGGTTTTTATGTTGTGTTCATGATAAGCCTTAGTTGGGTTTTCTCCTAAGTGGGGGATATTATGTTGAGTAGTAAGGTAGTTGAGAGTTCTGATACCCTTACCTCTTCCTTTATGTGCCTATTCAAGCCTAAGAAAAGAGTTTCTTTTTGGCTTGTTTCATGTTTTTGGAGTCATGTGTGAAAATGAGTTTCCATGGTCTCCTTATATTTTGCATGTTCTAGTTGAATTCTTGTTTAAATGAGAAAATGAGTTTCATGTTTTATGTTCCTCATGTTGATGTGCATTTGATGAGAGTTGTCTATATGCTTCATGAGGTTAAATGTTGAACATGCCTAAATGTGTTTTTATGAATAAGTTGCATAATGTGCTTTTATGAGAAAATTTCTTAAATGTGCTTAATGATGTTGTGAGCATGATGTGATTTGGAGAAGGAAGTTCCTCCAATGAAATGAGAAATATTGAAGTTTTGGTGCAAAATGAGTTTGTAGATGTAGTTCCTACCTTCTTGTTTGCATTGAGCCTTTTTATGTGGAGTTAATGTTTCCTCCTATGGTTTGTGCATTATATTGATGTGTTATGATTGTTGGGCTGCTAGTCTCGAGTCGTTTTTCCCTTAATGTGATTTAAGTGTCATTCGAGGACGAATGTTCATAAGTGTGGGATAATGTAACGACTTAGAAAAAGATAGGTTGAACTAGAGCCTTAACGTTTGGGTTAGTATGACTTTAGGTTGATGTCTATGCTGTTTTAGAACCTAGATGGAGCAAGGTAGAAGCCTAGGGTGCAAGCAAGGGGCCTAGACTAGCAAGATAGGGTGAAGGAAGCTTTGTTCCTTGAAGGGCTGTTTGGCGATGGGGCTGTTTGATCGCCCAAAGGGTTGGGCGAGTCGCCCTTGTGCCCATGTGATCGCCTAGTGGCTGCCCCATTTTGCCAAGATGCTTGACCAAAGTGCAAGCTAAGTCCAAGCTCGCCAACCAGCTTGGCGTGCCGCCCATTGACCCCTCTTGATCGCCTAGTGGACTTCCCAATTTGGGAGCTCACTCGAAAATTGGGCGAGCCAAGGGTGTACTTGGCGAGTCGCCTAGTGCCCTTGGCAAGCCAAGAGGGGTAAATGGGCGAGGTAAGTCATGAAGGAGGTGAAATTTTAAGTTGGAACTTTAAAGGTCTTTGAGTCCTCTTTCCAATGCCACCGAGTTAACCCAATTACGTTCTCGGAGTAAAAATTTATGCCCGAAATAGTGAAGCACTGTCAGGCTGGAAAAATTGGCTAGCCAAGGGGTGCAAAGGGGGAGCTTAGACAGATTTGGTGTAAACTTTTAAGTTACAACTTTAAGGGTTCTTGTTCCTTTTCCACATTTAAGTCCTTATTATTCAATTCCTTTCCTAGAAACTATAAGACCCTTTTTATACCTAAATCCTTTCATTTAAGTCACTCCAAATAGAATCAAAGAAAACCCACCTTCTCTCAAATATTTCTCTCTCTAGAAGTTCCCAAAAAAGAAGAAGAAGAAGAGGGAGCTAGGGTTTTGTATTCAAGTCGTTTCTTCATCAAATTTCTTGGGGAATCTTAGTAAAGGTATGTTGATCCTTCATCTATAGTTTTCACCCTAGAGTCAATTTCAAAGATGTTTTCAAAGTTTTCAAGTTCCACCAAAAACCTAGATTTCACTCAAACTCATGGGTTCTTGCATCAAAAGATTTCAAATGATAACATATGATTACATTGATGTTTAAAGATAAAAAAACTCTATGAACCCATGATTTCTCTAAATTCCTAATATGGATTATGAAGTGGGTTTTATGATTATGAATGAATGTTGATGTAATTGTGTTTAGATTGAATTATATTATTGAATTCTATTGTTATCTATGCCTATCTATGGTGAATTGTTGGAGGATTGAGGAATTGTAATTTATGGCTTTGGAAAGGGTAAGTGGTGACCTAATTCTCATGTAAAGTAGAATTATCCTTGAATTGTTGATCCACTTGAAAGGTGGAGGTGTCTATTTACTTTTTATATTGATCCACTTGAAAGGTGGAGGTGGTTACTTATGTGTACATTGTGATCATGGCCTTGAAGGCATTATATGAGGAATTGATGTATTGTCATGATGTTGTGTATATGATTGTGATGTGAAGATTATACTTGTGGTTTCAATGGTAGAATGATGATCTTATATGGAATGTGAATGTGTTGTTATTGAAAGTGTATTCTCACTAAAGACTTATGAATGTTGATAGTAGAATGTGAAGGGTTTCTGTATTGTAATGTCTAATCTTTACTTGGTAAACTTAGGTGCCCTTTTCTTAATAAAGGAAAGCTATATTGAATGTGATCTCTTGACTTGGTAGGCTTAGGCATCCTTCTCTTGAGTATTGAATGTATGTTGACTTAAATGTCTTAATGTCTTGAATTGGTAGACCTAATGTTCGTAGCCTCTTCATAAATGAATGAATGAATGTCTTGATTTGTAGACCAAATGTTAGTAGCGTCTTCATAAATGAATGAATGGATGTCTTGATTGGTAGACCTAATGTTGGTAGCCTCTTCATAAATGAACGAATGAATGTCTTGATTGGTAGACCTAATGTTGGTAGCCTTTCTATAAATGACTAATGAGGTATTTTAGACTATGACTTGAATCAGTAGTCCTAATGTTGGTGGCCCTTCATAGTGAGTCTAGAACCCTATGTGAATGTGAAACCTTGAATCGGTAGACTTAATGGTGGTGGCCTCCTACTTGTTTAAAATGATGAGCCTAGAGACGGTAGACCTAATGGTGGTGGCTCTCTCTATGTAGATCAATGAGCTATCCTTAATATACCTTGAACGGTAGACCTATTGGTGGTGGACCTTTTTGGGAAAAGTACTTAGGGTTGGTAGTACTAATGTTGGTGGCCCTCTCTAGTACACTAATGTTAATGAAACTACTCTATGGGAACTAAGACTATGCACCAAGTAGATATGGTTAAGATGGTGGCTCTTCCCAATGAAGATTTTTAATTTCTTGTCAAAATGAAATGATAGAATGAGAAGCTTATATTGGTGAAATGTGTTGCCTAGCATGTTGTGTTGAATCGTACAGGTTCTTATTTATTGTAGACTTGAGGAACACCTAGAATCATAGGACAAGCATGGATACATGTAATTTCAATCTAAAAACATGTAATTATACTAATTCTATCATAAAAAATCACAATCCACTCATTGGATCAATAATCATCATAACCCACAACAATTGAGGAAACCCTAGCTAGAATTGGGGAATTCCATGGGACTCCATGGATGGAAAGTTATCATACCTTGATCACAAAGCCCTCACAAGCTTGAAATTTGGACACTTGATGCTTGACCTAGCTTCCTCTTCTTCCTTCTTCTTCCAACTTCTAGAGAGAGAATATTTGAGAGGATTTTCTTTTGGGATTTGAGTTAATTACTTGAATGAAGGGTTTTCGGGGTTAAAAATGCTTATATAGGTGTTTTAGACTTAGGCAAAATGACACCACTTTGATTTAATTAAAACCGGAAAAGACCCTTATGTCCCTAAAATAACTTCCCTAACCTGAAGTTATTTTATATATAAACTCAAAGGTTCTTGAATCTTACTCAAGTTCTATCTATTTTCTTGTATTTCTGTATATTTCTATCTTTAATAACGTTCTTATTTATAAAGGTAAAAATCAAATTAAACTAGGACTAGGAACTACACTAACTAACAAATTCTAATCAAAACATAAATAAGTAAATACCATAAATAACAAATCCTAAACAACTTAAGATTTCAACTCTTACTTTGAATTATTATTTCCAACATTTTCCCGTAATTCAAAGTTTTGTACTCTTGCCTTTTTCTTCTTGTTATTGTTGTTGTACTGAAGTACTTATGTTCAATATTCAATTGTTGGAAACTTCTCTTCAATCTTTCAATTGTTGGAGTACTTCTCTTCAATCTTCAATTGTTGGAGTACTTCTCTTGAATTCTCATTTATTATTTTTCTTGGTTGTGTTAGAGCACCTTCTCTCCAACTCACGATATTTTTTTCATGGATGTGTTAGAGCACTTCTCTCCAACTTCCAAGTGTTGGAGCACTTTCTCTCCAACTCACGATATTCTTTTTCTTGGTTGTGTTGGAGCATTTCTCTCCTATATCCAAGGTTGATGCCCTTCCCACCAACACCTTTTC
The DNA here is from genome assembly GCA_036250405.1 of Solanum raphanifolium. Lineage (NCBI taxonomy): Eukaryota > Viridiplantae > Streptophyta > Magnoliopsida > Solanales > Solanaceae > Solanum > Solanum raphanifolium. Next base: position 817 of record JAJOOE010027106.1, on the reverse strand, counting down.
TTTTTGGTTTTTTCAATATTTTTTCTCTTGGTTGTGTTGGAGAATGTCACTCCAGCTTCTAAGGTTGATGCTCTTCCCACCAACGCCTTCTATTTTTTGTTTTGTTTTTGGTGTTGGAGTAGTCTCTCCAACTCTTATTGATGCCCTTCCCATCAACACCTTTTCTTTTTGTGTTTTTTTTTTTTAAAAAAATTTGGTGGAGCACTATCTCCAACTCTCGTTGATGCCATTCCCATCAACTCATATTCTTTTTGTTTTGTTGGTTTTTGTTTTTTACTTTCTCCAACTTTTAATTTTGAGAAGAGTTTTTTCCTCTTGTGCTTGGTTGCACTTCTTTAAATCTACAATATTTTTGTAAGTCTTTACTCCTGACATGTTTTTTTTCATGCATATATTATTCATCCAGCTTTTGTCAACATGATCATTGACTAGACGGATGACATATATAGGTCATAGCCGCCCGCCACCAGCGGAAACTCTTTGATCTTCTACAAGGATCGTAGAAGTTCTGATACCAATTTAAAGGAAAATATCTTATTTATAAACTCAAAGGTTCTTGAATCTTACTTCAAGTTCTATCTATTTTCTTGTATTTATATATATTTCTATCTTTAATAACATTCCTATTTATAAAGGTAAAAATAAAATTAAACTAGGACTAGGAACTACTCTAACTAACAAATTCTAATCAAAACATAAATAAGTAAATACCATAAATAACAAATCCAAAACAACTTAAGATTTATACTCTAACTTTGAATTATTATCTCCAACAATATATATATATATATATATATATATATATATATATATATAG
>JAJOOE010027105.1:0-11388 GCA_036250405.1 Solanum raphanifolium | reverse complement strand
TATATATAATTATAATAATTTTTCATTGAATAGATTCTTGAATCCTTACTAGCTTCGACCGTGAAAGTGGGAGAGGGGAGGGTCCTAGTCACAATAGTTTTATTTTTGAGAAGTGGCTAATTAAACCAAAGATTGGACATGGTCAAAATTCAAGCTTATCAGCTTTGATGAACATCATGTGAATCTGTCATGGATTTTACACGTGTCTCATGCATAAGGAAATTAGATTAGTTGACCACCACTAATGGTTGAGGTAAATTATTGAGTTTTATTATTGTTTTGATTTCTTTTTAGAGTTTATTATATATATATATATATTGATTTCATTTGTTTGTATTAAGATTAAAATATATCAGTACGATTAATACAGGGGCGGACTCATATGGATTTCAAAGGGTTCACTCGAACTCTCTTAATAAAAAGTTACAAGATCGTGAAGTAGCCCTCTTTCTTTACAAAAAAAGGATACATGCTCCTTTCCTTACAGTCAAGTGGCTTTCCACTCTTCTCTCTTCGTTTCGATGAAAGCCTCGATGCTTGCGTTCTACGGGGAACTTTTTTGACTATTTACCTTCACCATAAGGTAATTTTTTGTAATTATGTAGATATATTAATTTTCAACTCTCTCGTGAACAAGAAGTAAATTGTAGCATAGTGGTAGATCTCTTTTTAAATTAACCCTCATGTCCGGGTTCAAACCTCATTGTGAATTTTTATTTTTATTTTAGCTTCTCTTCATTTAATTTCAGAACCAATCTTTTACGTTTTTTTTTAAAAAAGAAAACATGCCAAAAGAGTAGATTTAAACCCAAAAAAATAAAATCCATTGTGAACATTTTTATTTTTTTAGTTTCTCTTCATTTAGTTTCAAGACCAATCTTTCACATTTTTTATTTATTTTAAAAAAATGTGCTAAAAGAGTAGATTTAAACCCAAAAAAAATCCAAACGTGAAAGAAGATCCAAATTGCTAAAGATCTTTAATAACGGAACTAACTTTTTGTACCTATAAACTATATACTACTACTTCTTGAAATTGTGTTTTGTTGACTTATTCACGCGTTTGTACTTATATTTTTCAAACTCCCAGAATGAAAGTCCTGAATCCATCACTGGATTAATAGTAAAAATTAGTCAACACAAAAAGAATAATTGATGTCCTATTTTATTTGATTTTTCAAATTTAATTATTAGAACTCATAGTCTCTCAAGTGTAAGACACAATTAAAATACATAATCGAATAATATTCAGCATCTCCATAAGTTTTTTTTTTAAAAATAAAATATAAAAAATAGCATCTCTATAAGCTAATCAAAGATTCTGTATTATAAGAAATAAAGTCAAGCGTAAACATTCTCCATAAAACATATTGAAATATTGAAACAATTGAGAAAAGTTCACACCTCTTTTGTATAGTAAATGCAAAAGTATTTTTGCTTATAAAAAGAATTTTAAAAAAAAAATCATGAACGAATGTATACAAAAGCAAAAAAAAATAAAATCGTAAGCATTTGGTCATGAATTTTGCAGATATATTTCGATTGTTTCGAAAATGTATTTTTGAGCTTCTAAAATTCTGTTATAAGCTAGAATTTGGAAGATAATAATTAAGTAATAGTCTCGCATGCTTGGTCATATAGTCAAAATCAGTTTATTTTGAAATATATATTCATAATAAAAATATTTTTATAAGAAATAATTTGTATTTGACTAATTAACTTGAAAAACACTTTTAGTAGGAATAATTAATAATTCATCAAAAATTTTAAAGGATATTTTTAAGTGTAATTTTTCAAAAAAGTAAGTTAAGAGAAAAATATACATTTTCATGCCTCAGCTTTAAAAAAACAACCCTTATTACTCTTTAAAAGCATTTTTTTTTCTACTTCTTAACTAAACACCTCACTTTTTAAAAATAAATATTTTTAACATTCCAAAAAATTGTTCAAATAGATTATAGTTTTCGTCAAAGGGTTGAAAAGTCAAATTAATTTGTTCTTTATGAAGGGCTTAATTAAGACGCTAATATGAGCTGCAAGTAGGTGGCTTCTTTTATTGCATGTACAATTGATAATTATGTTATGGTTTTGGATTTATTTTTTTACCAACGAGGGTTCTGATGGAGTAGTAAGTACTCTCATATTCTTAATTAGAAGTTTTGAGTTTGAGTCCCCATGGGTATAGAGTAACCTTTGTTAGGGAACACTCACTTTGGCACTTTTCGGCACGAATCCAAATTCAATCGGGTTTCAATGTGGATACCAATTTTATTTTATTTTATTTTGAATTGTCCATCTTTTGACAATTTCCTCAATTTTTGGAGGTAAGGGGCCATGCAAATTAATCAATATAGCTAGAGGACTAATTAATTAGATCATTTTCTTGACCAGCATTAATTAGTCCAAGCAAAGATTTATCATTATGGTGGTCTTAATATCTATTAATTGATGCCAAAAATAATTAGCTGGATATTAAATTGACAACTCAAGATATGGTAGAGACTATCAAATGGAATCCAAATTTGTCAACAACTAGTTATAAAAAGTTGTAGACTTATAAATCAAAGATCAAAGACATTTTCGCAAATTGTGTGCCACAACTTGTAGTGTTTTCTTGTCTTTTTTTGTTTCCAAAATTGATATTTTTTGTTTACTTGAGTTTTTGAAGTTCTTTGCTAGATGTTTCTACGATTAGAAATGATGAAATTAGTTATTTTATATATAAAACGTGATATAAATTAATGTCATAAAATATTCTTATTTATCTTGTTCTGATGAACGCTTAGCCCTTATTGGGAACGAATCTACGTATGAAAGGAACAAAAAAGGAAAATTCAAAATCCTATTAATTAAATGATGAGAATATGTTGTAAGAAGGTTAATAGTGATAGGAAAAAAGTAGTTAAGATTAGGTGCAAATATATAGAAGCATTTAACATTAAATCTTTTACTAATTAATTGGATAAGAGAGAATTTTAAATCCTTGAGTCATCAGCAAGAGAAATTATTATGTATAATTACGTATTGCGTAAATATCTATAATGTAGTTTAGCACGAGTTTCAATTTTTTTTTAAAAAGAGGGTCAATTGTTTTTTGCAAAAATGTACCATGACAAATTAATTACGTATTTCAAATAAAAAGCAAGTGAAAAATTTCACAAATTAATTACGTATTTTAATAACTTTTTAATTTATGTTTTTTTAATACATGTTAAAAAATAATTATTTTTGAAACTTATCCATCAAATAATATCATATAAAATGAAACGAAAATATCATTTTTGCCTCACATTGAGATTATCCAAAATGGTCAAGATGTCATGTTAATTCACGTAGAATTTAGAGAATAAAAAGTAATTTGTGGGTATCCATCATTTTCTTAACCCCGGGCGGACCACGTTGAGGGTATCGGGTGCTCGAACACCCATTAACTCTGACGGAAATTTGTATATGTTCATTGGAAATATTGAAAAGATGATATAATTAATTCTTGAGCACCCATTAATCAAAAGGTTTGATGGGCGCTTTGGTTCTCAGATGCAAGGTAAGGCTTGCGCTGACCAGTGGCGGAGCCAGAACTTCGACTAAGGAGTGTCAAAATATAAAGAAGTAAAATTGCGTAGAAGTCAAGGAGTGTCAATATGTAATATATACACATAAAAAATAATTTACCTCTAGCTACACAGTGTAATTTTCCGATGAAGGGGTGTCGGTCGACACCCCTCAACTACATGTGGCTCCGCCACTGGCGCTGACTACCTTAAGTGTGAGGGTTTGAGTCCTAGTCAAGGTTTTTTTTGCTTTTTTTTTCTTCTCACTGCTGTGTGTTTGCTTTTTTTTTCTTTTCTTCTACGCTAAAGAAAGTGAATACCCATAACCTTCAAATCCTGGATCCGCCACTGTCCCCCTTCTTTTTGGGTTGATAAAATAAGCTTTAATATAAAGCTCAATATTGCGGCGAAACGGTCTTATATTTAATCACTTTTCTACTTTTAATTATCTTTAATCATATGCTCCATTGACTGCCACGCAGTGCATTTCCTAGCCATATAACACTATTTCTTTTAAAAGTTCCTGAGTTCAATTAAATTTGAATTCATGTATTGCATAATTCATTTTTGAGAGAAATGCTTTCGACATTTTTTTTCCATTTTCATAGATTCAGTCTGAAACCACTGACTAAATCAAAATTCATGTGTTGCACGATTCATTTTTGAGAATAAAGCTTCCAACAATTCTTTTTGTTTTCTTCGTTTTCATAGATTTGAATACGAAATCACTGAATACTTAAGAATGATTCATTTCAGCAGAATACATGTCGGTAACCCTATTACCGGTTGTTACTTCTATAAACCTAATTCAAAATTATTAAATACTATTTTATGTACTTTGTTTAGGACTTGAGTACAAGTCATGACTACAAAAAGTACAAAAGCATATTAAAATATGAATTTGGTTATTATTATTAATTCAACAACACCTTAGGCTTAACTAGGATTTGCTAATTCCAACATATATAGTTTAAATTAATCCAAATCAGTTGTTGCCATAGTTATATTTTTTCCATTAAATTAGAGAGATTGGTTAACAAGTAATGTCAATATATTTGAATTTTCTATAAATGTCAATTAATGTAAGGTCAGAATCTTCTTAAAGATGATCAACTATCTTTTGTGTATAATTAACTTACAATGTAAGTTATTCTATTTAGTTTTGTTTTTATTTATGGTTGTTAAAGTTGTTTTTAGTTAATTAACAAGACTTGAAGTAAAAGAATTTTAGCCTAACAACTCTAATATTGCAAAATCGTATCTATTTAACTAAGTTTGCCTTTGCCAACACAAGTGTAAATATATTGTTTAGTTCGATGGTTACCTATCGTTTTATAATATATTATTTTTCATCATTTCCCATTTGTTGGTTTGTACTATATTTTTCAAGAGTAAGTTTAATTAGGGAACACTTATTTTCAATATAATTTTTTATGTGAAATTTAAATTTAATCGAATATCAATGTAAGTATCGAACACTGAGTGAACAAATAATCAGTTCAATTTGTAGCAAATAAAAATATTCATTTAGTTTAAATCTTTTACTTTTTATTTCTTTTCTTTACCAAATATAAAGTGTTTTAATACTTTACTGATGTTTTTCAAAAACAAGTTTACGTACTTTTTTTTTCTTTCTAATTAATTAGTCCAAGAGCAACCAACCTGAATCCCACTTCTTATGTCTGTCAACAGGATCCCAGCCCCTGGTTCAATCGATAGATAGGTCGAAAACATATTTCTGGACAAATAAACAAACATTTTCTTTGCCAACAAACCGGTCAAACCAGTAACCAAGCTCATGCGTCAGTACCACGTCCAGGATTACACAGAAAATTTAATATTACTTCTAAAAGAATAAGTCATTTAAAAAATGAGAAAAATGACTGCCAAACTAGGAAAAATAAGTTCTAGAAGTAACGTTCCACGCACATTGATTTATATCTCATATTCACCCATCCCCATTGCCCTGCAAACCTACCACCATAAGTATTTGAATAGTATTATATATAAATACTTTTTAAAATAGTACTCCTTCCGTTTAAAAAAGAATGACCTCCTTTCCTTTTTAGTTTGTTTAAAAAAGAATGATCTCTTGGTAACATTTTACTTTCAGCTTCCACGTGACATGTTTAAGACTACAATATTAAAGGACAATTTTGTACATTTGACATAACTTTAATTTAGGACCACAAAATTTAAAAGTTTTCTTTATTCTCTTAAACTTCATATCAAGTTAAATTAAACCACTCTTTTAAAACGAAAGAATATCTTTTTACTTACGTATCAACACAAGAAAATAGATAAGAAATTCACTTTTTATTTTCTTAAAAACACTCATTTAGCCTTCTGTACAGGTCGATCTAATCTATGATATTTAGGTCTCTAGCAAATCCATGAAAATGACCAAAATAAAGACAAGAGTTGACTAGCAATAATAAAAAAGCCATGAAATGTGCTGCAAGAGGAAAAACTTACTATTCACGGGCTGAGGCGGCGGATCTAGGCGGGGTTTATTGATTCGAACGAATCTCATAATTTTTTCATAAATTTATATTTGCATTAGAAAATTAAATAAATATATATGTACATTAACTTGTCATTAGTGAATCCCCAACAAAATTGATTGTTCACTTAATGGTAAGGAAGGAGTTGTGAAAATATTTTTCACACTAGAGTTATGGGTTCAAACCTTGCTATCAACAAAAAAGTTTCTCTTTTTATTTTTAAAGGAAATTTAGAACCCCAAAACTTCTAATGCTAAGTTCCGCCTCTGTTCACACACGATGTTTAAGTTATTTCAGAAACAATTTTCTGACTTACGAAATAGAGGTTAGGTATACGTACATTATATTCTTTTCAAACTAAACTTGTGATCATTTCACTAGATTTGTTATTGTTGTAGTTAGAAATTAAGTAATAATAGTATATAATCATATATACATGTCATGAGTTTCTTTAATTTGGTATTGTTTCTCTCCCTTCGTTTCAATTTGTTTGCGATATTTTTCTTTTCATCTGTTTCAGAAAGAACATTTTTTCCTAATTTGACAACTGTTTAGTTTCCACATCTCACATGTCATGACTCTGACATGTATAAGACGACAAAATTACGTATATACGATTTTTTATTTATAATCATAACGTTCAAAAGTCTTTTACTTTCTTAAACTCTACGTTAAATTGAAGCCAAACAAATAAATTAAAACGGAGGGAATACTGAATAGAGTATTATGTAAAAAGTTTAGGCAAGTTGGAAGGAGAAAAATGAAATAAAATCACGCTATACCTATGATATGAAATGATCCTATGCTACTGTAGAGTATATAGTGGATTAGCAAATTTTCTGACAATTTAATTTCTAGTCACTATCAAAGAAGCACGCGCATATATTACTCTCCGTCTCAATTTATGTACTTACTTTCCTTTTTAATTAGTCCCAAAAAAAATAATGTATTTCTATATTAAGTAACAATTTAACTATAAAATGTCTATTTTATTTTTAATGAAATGATTTACAGCCACACAAATTTCTATCATTCATTTTGGACCACAAGTTTTAAAAATCTTCCTTTCTTTCTTAAACTTCATGCTGAGTCAAAGTATCTCACATAAAATAAGACGGAGGGAGTAAAAGAGATCAATAGTAACACCATAGATTTTCTGTCAAATTCATAATAGTAATTACTACCTCTGTCTCAATTTATGTGACTTACTTACCTATTTAGTCAGTCCAAAAAAGAATGACACATTTCTATGTTAAGTAACAATTTAACTACAAAATTGTTTATTTTATCCTTAATGAAATAATTTACAGCCACACAAATTTCTATCATTCATTTTGAACCACAAGTTTTAAAAGTCTTTTTTTCTTTCTTAAACTCCGTGCCGAATCAAACTATTCCACATAAAATGTGACGGAGGGAGTATGATATTTATAAGTACACTATGTTTATTACTATATGACTTTGTTTGTGTTCATCTTTATTAGTCTTCCATATAATTGAGTTTATGAAAAAAGTATTGGCACTAATAAGAGTGTGTTTGTTATGACTAATTTCTTCATGTTTGGCCGGTCAAAGTGTTTTAAGAAATGTATATTTTTAAAGCTGGAGATACAAAAGGGAGAATAAAGGAAAATATTATAATGTGGAAAATCGAATACCAATAAATAAAAGTTCAAGTAGTCAATTGAACTATGTACTGAGAAAAAAAAATACAATATATAAGAAGACCAAAATTAAGGCCTATTTTTCCAATTGATGTGGTACTCCAACATCTCCCACTCCCTCCACGTTTAGGGTAGACATCGATCTAGAGTGTTAACAATATAAGATAGTGGGGTGGGGTGTGGGGCTAACATTGAAAAATGAATCGGGACGAATATAGCTCTGATAGCGGTTAACTCAATCTCAAAGACTTCCTCACAAAGAAAGTGTTGTCCAAAACTATATATATTAGAAGATCAAAGATATATTTTTCCACCGATTAATTTGTTACGCCAACACTACTATTCCAACTAGACCCACACCTTATCCTCACTCCGATCCCAAAATGTTTGTTTCAATTATATATACAAGTGTCTTTAAGATAATATGCTAACATATCATTCCCTTATTGTTATCGGTCCACTATTCCCCTTCCCTTAATTCGAGTGGCCCATTTGTTACATCTTATTAATAACGTGTTATATAGGTTGATAACTATATAAAAATAATTACTTCCTCCGTCTCATTTTATGTAAGAATTTTCTGATTTCGAGATCCAAACAAGTTTATCTTTGACCATAAATTTTTCATAGATTTTTTAAACATTTTAAATTATCAATTATTGTGACTTATAATACTTTTTACGTAGTTTACAAATATATAAATTTCATTTCAAAAAAATTTGAAGATTTCATGTGCAAATTCCTGGTCAAACTTAAGCTGTTTGACTCTCGAAAAATGAAAAGTGTCACATAAATTGAAACAAGGGGCGTACTTTTTTCGTCAGATGATTTCTATTACCTTTGATATTTTAAATTTTGATCTAGTTAAAAAAAAGTGTAGATAGACATTTGTCAAAAAAATTGTTGCTCCTCCTCCTTCCTATAGTATGTGTAACAGACAGATCTAGTTAATTAATGAGCTACGAATTTAATTGAACCCATAATTTTAATACGTAATTTAGATATATATATATATATATATATATATATATATATAAAATCAAGATTTCAATAAATATTATATACATTTTGATGAGTACTGAGTAAAGTAGATAAGATAAGGGAGTGGAGACAAAACAATCTAAAGAGTAATGGATAAGAATGGTTTATGAATAGATATTTATTGGTCGATATCTAAAACATGATTAATTTCTTTTTATCATGTCTGAAATAGTGTGACATTTGAATAGTTATTGGGACACAAACATAATATCAATGAGTTACATGATAGTTTTGTTCATGATCAGTGATCACTATTAACAATAAAGAATATAATTTCGTTTTCGTCTTGTTATGTCTAGTTGTAAATTCTAATTTTCTCAACAACTGGTATGTAAATTGATTTAACAATCATCAACTCACAAAAAGGAAAGGAATTCTTATGTAATTACCCACTGTAATCAAAATATTTATTTTCATGACTCTCAAAGTACTTATCCTTCTGAGTAATTTCCCTTGATAGTCATCCATGTTTGAAAAATTACCTAGGAATATCACTTATGTTTGTTTTAGGACCACAATATCATCTAATTTTACCTCTTTTCCTCAAAATATACTTGACACAAAAAAAACATTATCTTTCTCCTAATAGGATGCCATGTCACATTATTCCTTTTTTATTATTAACATTTTCTTTAATTCTTTAAAAACATTATATCCTTTGTAGTTTGACAATATGGTTACCTTATTACTCTAATGAATTAAAATATCAACAAAAAGGGAGTCCGAAGCCAAAAGGGTCATTTTTTTCCTTCAAAAAACAAAAACGGCACATCAAAAAAAAATTTAACCAAAAGGGCAAAATCGCTCCTGACGGAGCAATTTTCTTTTGACAAAAATTTGACGTCGTTCCATTAAAATAAATAAAAATCGTTGCCTTAGTAGCGATTTTCTCAAAAAAAGAAAACATTTTCTTTAAAAACGCTGCTATAGCAGCGTTTTTATTATTAAAAAAAAACACATAAAGAACAAGTTTTAAATTACATAAATTTCCAGCGGCAGCCATTTAAAAAAAAAAACAAGTTTTTTAAAGAAAAAATCGCTGCCAAAGTAGCGGTTTTCAGTTTTAATTTTTTTAAAAAAAATTTCATTTAAATCGCTGAAAGGGTAAAGATTTTTTAAACAAAGCTTTTTATGAAAATCGCTGGCTTCAGTTTTTATTTTTTTTTAAATTCTCTCCAAGGGTAGGATTTTAAAAAAAAATATAATTTCTTAAACAAAATAGAACTTTTTTTAAAAAAATTCTTAAACAAAATCGCTGCTATATAGCAGCGATTTTACTTTTAATTTTTTTAAATATAAAAACGTTGCTATAGAAGCGATTTTAAAGAAAAAATATTTTTTTGAGAAAATCTTTGCGAAGGCAGCGATTTTTATTTCTTTTAGCGGAGTGACGTCAATTTTTGTCAGAACAAAATCGCTCCGTCAGGAGCGATTTTACCCTTTTGCTTATTTTTTTTTATTTGTCGTTTTTGTTTTTTAAAGAAAAAAAAATGTGCTTTTGGCTCCGGACTCAACAAAAAGGTGCCATTGTCCATTAGTGCCCATATAAAAACATTATCTCGCTTGAAAAATCGAAGGAAGCCACATATTTTCTTGAAGAATCGGAGGAGCTTATATTTGGATTTGCCGCCTAATCCCCCAGAACTAGGGTAGAAATTTTTGGGCTACGTAATTTTTTTTTACTAGGTAATATGGGTTGTCTAATTTTTTTAAAAAAATGTTAATAATAAAAAAAGAATAATGTGACCGGGCATCCTATTAGGAGAAAGATAATGTTTTTTTTGTGTCAAGTATATTTTGAGGAAAAGAGGTAAAGTTGGGTGATATTGTGGTCCTAAAACAAACATAAGTGATATTCTTAGGTAATTTCCCAAACATGAGTGACTATCCAGGGAAATTATTCTTATCCTTCTTAATCATAATCAGGGCGGAGCCAACCTATTGTTCGGAGTTCACGCGAACCTCCTTTGGCGGAAAATATAACTATTTATACATGGTTAAAATTATTTTTTATGTATATATAGTAGATGTTGAACCCCCATCGATTAATTCATGTGTTCACTTCTTCAGATTTTAAATCTCTTATAAAAAATCTTAACTCCGCCATTGATCATAACAATTTTTATGCTTATAATTATTTTAAGGTAGCCAGATATAAAATAGCTAACTCACCTATTCTTTTGATTAGGAAACCTTTTTTTTAGGGAAAAAGGAACAAATATATCACTCAACTTTAATTGATATATATATATACTAGACATCGGAGCCCGTGCTAGCACGGGCTCAATATGTATCATTTTTTGTTTCAATTTATGTGACAAAGACAAAATTAAAGAGTTAATCAAACTTTAATATTAATTTAAAATAGTTTAAATTTTTAATTATTGTTAACTATGGTAATTTTTTTTTTATGTCTTTTAACATTCTAAATTGCTAATTATTGTTGTATGATTTGTAATATCTTTTACGCAATTTTGAAATAATAAAGGTTATTTCTTCTTTCTCAATTTATGTGGTACTAATAAAATTTCGAGATTCAATCAATTTTTTTTGTCTTTAAAATATTATATTGTTAATTACTGTAAATTATTGTACTTTCTAAGTAATTTTCAAATAATATATATTATTT
>JAJOOE010027104.1:0-12884 GCA_036250405.1 Solanum raphanifolium | reverse complement strand
AGAAGAGCCAAAATACAGCCTCTTACTAGCCAAATTGATGATTTTGTCAGCACTAATGTTGTCGACAAATTGAACTTTGGCAAATGCTCTAGATCCTCCTTTGGACTGTTTAACCTCCAATGCACATACAGTTCCATATCCTGTATGTTTCTCTAAGAATGACTTGACCGCTTCTGCAGACAGAAGATGAGGGAATCCATAAACCTGAATTGTCTTTCCCATGTATCCAAATTCTAAGTGCAGTTCGACGTTCAAATGTTAATCACCAACTGGAATACCTCCTGAAGTCTACATACATGTGTAACACAAGTAAGAATACTTGTAAAGAACAAAGATAACAAGATTAAGGTAAAAGTGTTACTATACTAGGTAAAAGAAGAGCCAAAAGTTACTAGGTAAAAGAGAATCCTAAATGCTATGCATTTCAAATTTAGCTGCATCCTTCTATTTCACACAGACACAGTGAACCCAAAAGCAAGAGCATTGAACTATTGATCTTTTGTGTTCTTGCCATACCTTCACTAGTGGACAACCCAGAGCTTCATACCGATCGAACATGTAAGCAACTAAACTGCTCCATAAGAAGGATATCTAAAAGCAAACTCAGCCTAATGTGCTGAAAACTAGACTCCACAAAGTTATGCAAAACTATGACTACCTATATAAAGAAATAAGCAACCTACTAGACACCTATTTGATACATTTTTCAGACTTGTGAAACATGAAAAATGTAGGTTTTTTGACTACTAAATACAGCAAGATGTTAATGTAGTTGTGAAGTGTTTAGCGAATGAGCCACTACATTTACTATGCCTGTTGATGTGTAATCTATAGGTCACAGGACAACAGAGAAGAGAAGAAAACGAATCAAAAGGGAAATCAACCTAATTGATGTACATATTTGAGATTTTTGGCCTATAAAGATATGACACTCAGGTCTAACTCAACCCCAAATGATTAAGTCATAAGGAAAAGATTGTCCAAGTCCATACAAACTGACCACCAATCCATTCCCTAACCGATGTGGGACCCACTCTAACACCCCTTCACGCCCAAGCCAACTGGAGCATTCACCGGGAGCCCAAACAGGATGAACCTAACTCTAATACCAGGTAAGATATGACCATCAACCCATTCCCAACCAATGTGGGACCCACTCTAACACCCCCTACATGTCCAAGCCAACAAGAGCTTACACGGACCCCAAATAGTCTGATACCATGTAAAGATACAACACTTGAACCTAACTCAACCTTAATTTAAGTCAATTATCTAGCTAAATGGGGTTTCTTGACCTTCTCCAGTCTAGCAAACTACTACTACCTCAAGCCATATCTAGTGGTTTTACACTCTCTTTTGTACAGCTTTTTGCACAGATGACAAAGTCTCTTCTTTTTTCTTCTTTAAAGCAAACTTTTCCTTCTGCTTCTTCTTAGCCAATGATCAACAAACAGCATACTAGAAACGTTCTTTCCATCAAGAATCTTACAGAAATTTCACCACCCATGATCATATATATTCAGTCAGACTCACAAAACCATGAAAAAGATTCAAACTTTAAACAACAACAAAACACACAAACCAAGAAAACAGTTACCCAACAGCCCCAAACACATAAACAACACAAAATAAACTGAATCAAAGCAAAATTTCACATGGGTCTTTGAAAAAGAGACTTACTATGCAAAAATAAAACTACCCAGTAGTAGTGCCAAAAACTGAAGCACAACCAAATTTATTTACACAACACACGAAGACTTGAGGGGAGGGGGGGAGTGATGAGTCAATCCCTAGTGAACTAAGTAAAGAATATTTCTTTATCATTTTAATTGGTTGCTTTTGCTTTACAAGTTTAAAATTGAACAGGGTACAATAATTCTTGGCTTTTTTCTCGTACAATGATTCAATTAAGAAAATTTTGGGATTTGTTTGAAAAAATTTATTTTGTGAGAGGCTCACATTTTTTCAGTTGTATGAGGATTTCTTTGACTGCCAAATGTACAATATGGGATCCATACTTTATCCATTTCATTTTCTTTCATCTTCTTACTTTTCTCATTCATTTTAAACTCTCTTCTACAAAGAAAAAATTCCTCCTTTGTAGTCTCTACGTTTTTTAAAGATTTGGCCACAATATTTTGTTATTTTTATCTTTATATCATTTATTTAAGGAAAACTTAAAGTGAATGTGATGAGAAAAAAAAATAGTTTTTCAATAAGATTAAAGAAATTGAAGATAGTGAAATTAAAAATAAAAAATCATAAAATCTTGTGTTTTAATTTTAGAATAATAAATACCCACACCCCAGGTAGAGTTAGGGAGCCGTGTAATAGGCGATCATTTCGCTCGGTTCGGGGGGAACTTGAGTCAGCCGCCAACGCCCGACAACATCTTGATCCCTTAATTTTTGTGTTCGTTTATAAAAGATCAGACATTGATTTTTTAGGATAAATTTTTTCATCCTATTATTTTATATATATATATATATATCCTTCTTTAAAATTAAAAAAAATATTAGATCTCTTTGTTAGTATTCATGTGTTTCTCTTTATAATAATCAAATTCTTTGCATTTACTTTATAGTTTAATTTATATTTTTATTTTGACAATGCCGAGAGTACTTTTTCATGTTTAAAATAACTCGTGATTTAATTGATTATTTTTATTTAAATCAAATATTAACAAGACATCCTAATATATCGTCGTTAAATCTTTAATTTTTGTAAGAAAATAGTAAAATCGTTGGAAATAATTTATCATATTTCTTAGAAATGATTAAATTCTTAGATAATGCATAATTTATTTATTTTTGAAGGATCCTATATATACCTTACCAAAATTTAATTTTATTGTATATTTTTGAGAAGTCCACAAAAATCAAATAGCAACAAAAATTAAAAAAAATTAAAGTGATGAAAAATTGACTTAATTAATTTGACTTGATTATAACATTTGAAAAATCAAATTAATTAAATTTATTTTCGTTTGATAAAAAATGATCCAAACTAAATCACGATCAAAGCAATCAAGTTTTGAAGTTTGATGAATAAATATATTTAATAAGAAAAATAATAAAATTTTATGAAGAAACGGAAATAAAAAAAAAAAAGAGAAGAAGATACAAAATAGGAGCTCCTAGGGAGGGTTAAAAAAAAAAATAGGAGAAAGAGAAAGAAATGGAGATTTAGCACATTTTCTATAAGTGGGACCCAAACTCCACTTGGCAAAACCTGAGAGGATATTGTCTGCCATGTAATATGTATACCTCTTACAGAGTAAAAAATTTCGATTTGTTTGGATGTTTGCTGATGTATTGAGACTTACGTAAGACAACCAATCAATTAAGTCATCTAACACTAAAGGGGATATCATGTTTTCTCTTTTTCTTTTTTCCAAAAAAATATTTTATAATATTAAATATTCTTGAAGATGAATTTCATGTTCTTAGGATAGAAAGTTAAAGGAGGTTCGAATCAACTTTTACGCACCTTAATTAATTTTATGAGATATCTATCACTTGCCATCAATAATAGATATCAAATAATTTTGTCTACCAAAACTAGAACAGATGACAAAAATGTTAGAGTTTTTCCCTGATTTTCTTTCCTTGTTTGAAGTTTATTTTTTTCTTTAAAGAAAAGTTTAAAACTTTTTCTGAAAGAAAAATATAATTTTCTTCCATATTTGGTTTATTATTCCCTTAGAGGAATAGTTTGGAAATTTATAAATTAAAGATTCCTATTCTCATAGCATAACACAATAAAATTCACAATGTAGTCATTTAGAGACTTTTGTTTATGGGGAGATTTAATCTCTCAACATTTTAAATATTTTTTCTTTATATTAGTTTTCATATAATATATAATATTAGTTTTTAGTATAAGTTTTTGTCATCTAATTTATCAATCATATTATTTGCAATTATAAGCTTCTGCATGACGCTCTATTCACCCTTTAGAACCCAACAAAAAATCCCTTTAGTGTTTGGTATCAGTAACTCTAGTATTATCATATTCTTTCGTTTTACTATTGTTGTTTTTTAGTATCTTAGTTTATCAATATTGTTTCTAGTTGCTATTGTTTTTGTAAATATTTGTTACATGGTCTCTTCAAGTATTTTATTTTCTGATTGATTTTGGTATATTTTACTTGAATCGATAATTTATTTGTAATAATATTTTTATCTTCACAACATAGAATTAGATTGCATCCACATCTCCTCTCATAAAATTACATTTGCATAAATTGTTGTTATTGAGTTGTATGTTTGAAAAATAATTTTAATATCAAAACAAAAAACATGTCTAAATATAATTTCAACTTTCAGATATATTATTTTTTCAAATAGTACAAACTTTCTTTTTCAAATAGTATAACTTTTTAGTATGGCCAAATGTCCACTATGGGACGCGTTTTAATGAATCATTGCTTCTTTTTAAATTCTTTTTCTTTCTGTTTATTATGTTTTGGGGCAATATACATATAAGACAAATATTTTTAAATTTGATAGGAGATAATATCATACACAAATTAAATTATTATTTAATTTTTAATACTAATATTTTTATTTCTTTTGTAAAAAATGTCATGATTCAATAAGAAAAGTTCATTATTAAGGAGATGTGTAAATTCAAGTAATGATTTTACAACAACAAAAAATAATTCAAAATAAATAAACATATAATAGCATATTATAAAAGATATATGATAAAAAATGGTATAAAAACAGGAAAAAGATAAATAACAATCTATATATACACAAATACACTTTACCTAAATGGATGATTGGTATTTATTCTTTTTCTATATTTGTGCCATTTTCCATATCTTTTAGACTTCTACAATTTATGTTAGTTGTTATATTATGACAAAAATAAAACTCAAAAATCATTTTCTTATTAAAGTATTCTTTTGGATTTCTTATAATTCAATCATACTAATTAACAAAGCTCAGCAAAGACTGTTAACCATTAAATCAATTTCCTTAATCAGGATTAGCTATATTTTCATCATTAATAAGGAATATCAAATGTTGAAATAGAATAACTAAAAGAATTTGTTATAAAGAATAAGAAAATACTTACCAGTTGTGTGTGTAATTTGCAAGCAATATATTATTTGAAAAACCCTCCAAATACACAAATAATATCATCAATTTTTCTGCCAAAGACTTTGAAGGAAGTCAATTTTTATCATGCCTTTTTTGAAGAAAAAAAAAACTTTATCACATGCTTGCCAAAGTAAAATTAGAACATTATTTATATAGTACTCTCCTATGGATTCTTGAGCTTCAATGCATTTATTAATTTAATTAATTATTAGTCTACATTTAATTATTCAATGCTAACTCTTCAAATTTCTTACTCCCTCAGTTCCATTTTACTTGTCAAACTTTAATTTGAAGTATCTATTAAGAAAATATTAATTGGTATAGTGAGTTTTTCATTTTACCTCAATTAATTGTTAGGATCTCAAATATATTTACTACTATACATTTTTCAAAGATATTAACTCAATGTTAATTAATTGAGGATATAATAGGAAAAAATATATTGTTCTTTCTTGATTGGTCAAAAATGACAACTAAAAATGAACATCAAATTAGGAAATATTTGACAAGTAAATAAGGATGGAGGAAATATAATAAAAGAAGCAAAGAGATACAGATTGATAGAAGGGTATTATGGTCACTTAATTTTATAGGGTTATTTTTGTCTTTCACTTTAGCTTTGGAAGTTCCGTTCTTATAATATAGTTAATAAATATTATTATATAATGATATATATATAATAAATATGATATTATTTGACGTTCCTGGCAATGAAATATATTGCAGGAGGCCCAAATTGCCTCGTTTGAAAAATAGATTACTAGCAAAAAAAAAAACAGAACAAAGTAAACATAAAGAATTATACTCATAATCTTAATAAATAATTTTTAAATTTTTTTGTGATTGCATTAATTTACAAATTAAACAGTTACCTTTATATTTTGTACATTTAAAGGGGAGTGATTAGTTTTTGACTGTTATTTAAATATTGATGGTTCATCTACTAATTAAGAACATTCTAAGTTTTTTTATTACTAATTATGTTAAAAAATACTGAAGATTAAATTGTTAAATATACCCATTAGTCATAACTATATAAATTAAAGTTCTCTAAGTTTTTCAAACCTCTTCACATCCTTTTTTGCACATACATCCTATCATTATTTTTTCTACTAATTTCTTCTTCTTTAGGTTTCTGCTTTTTTTATTATAAAAATGAGATTAATGATGATTGGTATTTTTTACTTTTTCCCTACTTTCTTCTCATTAATGTTCTTTGCTATCATTAAAAATTTAAAAGATAAAAGTTGCATTCAGTTGCTTTCAATAATATGTAGTCTCTGTTCTAGTTTATATGACTTTTTTTTTTTTTATCATAAAAAGAATGATACATTTTTATATTAAGTAACAATTTAACTAAAATATCTATTTTACCTTAATGAATTGATTTATAATCACACTAATATCTATCGCTTATTTTAGATAACAAGTTTCAAAAGTTTTTCTTTTTTTCTTAAATTTTGTGTCAAGTTAAACTAACTCATATTAAATGAGACAGAATGAGTATAAATTAGAATAACGGAACAGTCCCACCAATTAAGGCAATTTGAATGGATGCCTATGTAATTGGTAGATTCCTAGTAGAGCAGGCTTTGATTATTATTATTATTTTTTAATGTTTTATTCTTCTACTAAAGATGCTTTAGCTTTTTTTTTCTTTAGACTTTCTTATTTAAGTATTGATATATTCTCAAGTCACTTTTTAAAACCATATGTTGTTAGTATTGTGAAAAATAAAAAAAGTAAGAGTTGTTATAAAATAAAAGCAGAATATTAAAATCAAATGGTAAAAAGTGAAAACAAAAAAAAAGAGGAAGAACAAAGAACAATAAAAACTTTTTTTTTTTCAATATTTTTGGTAATGTCATTTCATATATAGTGTAGGCCTTGTATAGGCATTTAGTAACTTGGAGAGCAAAGCTTGCTACAGTGCATATGGGCCATGTGGACCACGGACATACATTACATAATTTATTTACAACACTCTCTCTTGGATATTCATGAAAGGAAAATCTAGTAAAAGAACAAGTATACATGATTGTTCATAATATTTTCACAACACTCTTTGGGAGTTCATTAATAGATAGTGTGCCTCGTTAAAACCTTACTAGGAAAAATTCAATGAGAAAAATCTTAGTGAAGGAAAAAGAGTACACATATCTTGTAAGTTGTAATACGCATTGATAACTGTCTCATTAAAAACCTTACCAGGAAAACCCAGTGGGACAAAACCTCGGCTAAGGGAAAAAGAGTGCAGCGCGTATTATACTCCCCCAGATTAAAACAACACTTAACAAATCGAAGATGACACATTCCAATTTTATATCTCAACTTCTCAAAGGTTGAAGTTGATAATGCCTTGGTAAATATGAAGTGTAAAACATCGGCTACACCATTCTTTTGAAGATCATGAATAAAAAGAAGAAAAACTTTGATTAAATATATTTTGCTCAGTCTTCTTTGATGTATCCTCCTCTTAGTTGAGCATATGAGGCATTATCTTCATATAATGTTGTTGGAATATCTCTTTTCGAAGGAAGATCACACATTCTCTGGGTATGTTTATTGATCTCAACCAAATATATTTTTGAAAAACACTCAATCCATGATCTTGTCGACGTAGACAAATTGCTCGTTCGATTTGTTAGCAACAACAATCGAGCACTGACAAACACTTTCAGTAAAATTGACCGTCTTGTGGAATGAAAGTATTTCCAAATGAAAATATATAACTTTCATGAGGTCAAACTTCATAATTTCCTGCAATTTTACGATCAATAAATCTAGACACAGTTGATCAGAATAAATAATTTATGTCGATATTTGATTCACTCTAATATCTCCACCAATAAGAGTGATGTTATATTTTGCATGCATAGTAATAAAATTATTTACTATGAATAATAATAGAAGGATACATAAGTGCACCAATTACACTATGACATGGTACTTTCTAACCATTTTAATGAGATAAAAAAAATTAATCTTTATAATATGCGATCTTACAACCATTAGGGTACTATTCAATGGAATCACTTTATAACCTTTTAAAACCTTCAAGGATTTTCATATAACATTTTATGTCTAGCTAGACATGATAATCATTCATCATGTGTATTCAAGTTTTTCATATATTGTTAGACGGAAAGAACCTCATTGCATCCACCTTGGGGAGTATACATCTCCATACAATAATGTCAGGACTTGTGCGAAAAATCTTTATTTTTCAATGCACAATCCGTACTTTTTATTTTACGATTTTGCTTATCGCACAATAATTCATTTGTACCCCACTGACATTATAACTTGGTATATGGACAAAATAAGTCCAAAAATTAACTAAGTGAATAGAAAAATACTTGGATTGTATTTTCTTTTGGCCAATCATTTAACTGTCAACTCTCGACAGATTTAATTTCAAGATCCTCATCACCATTTATAATTTTGAGCGCTACATTATATTCAAGATATCATCGACGGTTATTTGATATCGATTCTAATGTGACATAACTTACCAAGCTCACTTTATTTTTCATCATTTACAGGTACCTGAACATTTGTCAAGGTTTAATAAAGTGTTATGTCATGGTGCTCTTTCTAAAGCACTTGCCTCATTATTATGACCATCTTGATCATTTGCTTCGTTTCTTCTTCAAGAAATTTTATCTTTCGAATCGATTAATTTATCACGCTTCAGGCGTGCCATAAATTATGTCCTTTTCAATGGAGCATTCATAACTGGATTATAACATAGGGTCATCGAATGCGTCTGACAATTGACTTAAATTATCTCTTCAACAAGGATCATATAATTCATTATGTATAACTTATTTTTTAGTTGTTTATCTCCCCCTAATGTTAGAGAGTCTAACATTCACCCAACCTTATTTGGGGACTCATCTTTGTGCATTGCGTAATGGTGGAGCAATGGAATAATATACCGCACATTTAAATTTTTAGATGAGAATTATTTGGTTCCTGACCTTGAACCAATTGTGATCGGGGAACCTTGTTGGTTTGATACGTACAAGTGTTGCTACACTTTAAATAACACATCTCATACCAAATTTCTTTTGAGAGTTTTATTCTCATAACCAATGGTTTAGCTATAATTGGAGGCATATAATTTATGCTTAAACCACTTGGATATATACCAACATTATCAATATAGTTTTATAATTTGAAATGTGCTCTTGATTTATCAATTCGAGCAAACAACCTTTGCAAAAATCAAATTGCAAGTTGATAGTAAAGCACATGCGACCATAACATAGATGCATCTATATAATAGTAAATGGCCCACATGGCAGGTGAACGGGCCCATATTCACCTTTTTATACATTTCAAAATTTCTAGAGATACAATCTCAACATTTGTTGGTGCAATGATAATTTTATCATGCGAACAAACAACACAAGAGAATTCTTGAAGAATTTATTATTTCTTCCATATATATAACCACATGATTTCTCATTTATTTTCGTATCATATTTGAACCGGGATGGTCATCAACCGACCATGCCAACTGATATTTATTTCACTAAACTTCTAGTTTATTTTGCATGTGATTCCATCATCATGCCCATACTTAGTTACCACAAACAATATGCAAATATCGGTAATCTTTCACGTAAATATTTATAACGGCCACTTTGATTGTAGTAGTATGAAGATCTTAAATTTTTTCATATTTTGTAGTCTCAATATTTTTTTTCTTTGACTATCTCTTTGAAACTTAAGAAGTTTCTTTCAAGACTTACTACAATTCCAATATCATGAGCAATTTATTTCTTTGGGTAGTAGCACATTAGCTCACCAAAGCTCACAATTAACATTGGATACCACCACATATTTCATAACATTGTTTGTGTGGTAAACATCTCTTTCAAGGAGAAATTTATATCATTATTGTCATGGTCAAAATTATTACAAGCAAAACTTGTTTCTTGATTTACTTTTGTGATTAGTATCTCCTTCCTTTTTATTTAATATATGGCATGCAGAGATACATAATTAATGACAATTCTATGTCCAATTATTTTCTTCTTATACCCTTTTGGTAGTCCATAATAAAACATACCATAATATTTGTGATGTACTAAAAGTACTTGACCAATGATTATTTATACCAAAATAAAAAAAAAATTGTTTCTCTCTAACCTCCCATAGAGGTGAATTGTGGTATTTATTAAATCATACATGAGCATGTCTTTATTTATAATTTTCATCATCTCTTGACACATTATCTTTCAAGAATGGTCCACTTTCATGATACTTATTACAAGTCACATTCTCTTCAAGGAATTGACCATAATCATATATACATGCTTCATAATCAGTATTATTTTTTCATTAGAAGTTCATTGTCATACTTTGAAATTTATCATATTCATATGACATCAAATATCTCAACATCACTTTTGAAAGTCAAGTGTATCACCACTTTTTCTTCCTTTTCTTTGATGGAGGTCTTAAAAACTTATCAAATTATTAGGCTCACAACATACATGTGTCTAATGACCTTTTATACCATTTTGATGACAAAAATTATCTTCACATTTGAAGGATTATTTGGAGAATCTGTAGTGTTCTTCATTTTTACCATAATGATGACTATTATTATTTTGTCTTTTGTCACACCACATTCATTTATACAACACAATAGTGATTTTGTCATCTTTTAGACATATCATGTACGGCTACCACATTCATTTTAGAGAATGGAGCAAAATCATATGTTTCATAATTTTTCATCAAAAGCACATTAGATTGCTCAGTCATCATTATATCATCAATATATTTCATTGAGTTTTGAACGGAACGTCTTTTCTATAAGAAGACTTATTGGCCATATTTTGTGGGACTCGAACCCATCATCTTATTCATAAGGTGGCGTGTTAGGCCATAATTCGATGGAACTTGAACCCAATATTACAGTATCATAGTGCATCCGGATTTAGACCTAATGTCTTATCCTGTTAATGTGATGAGACTTGAATCTATCGTTATATTTTCAATCAATGGTATAATAGGATAAAGTTCAATAAAGTTCACCCTCATGCCCTTAAAAATATCATTTATGATTATACGATAAATAAACTAAATTTTAACAAGAAATGAAGTATACTAATCTTGTAGCAGAACAATTCTTGTAACCTGTATTACAATCCAAGTAGACCATAAAATTATGTCATGAAGTCTTTCCAAAAATAATAATTCATATTGCTCTTCGGAAGCAATTTTGGGGCGTGATATAAATATATTTTTCTTGGTAATTATGATGAACCATAAGTAAAAGAATACCTTAAGTATTCAAACTTTATTTATTACTATCAAATTAAAATAAATTTATCATTTCATAATCTTTCATAAGCATAATCAAATTTAATATCCTTAAAATCAAACTTGGAAAGATAAATCATTTTCTTTTTGTGATCTACTGTTCACTCTGTTTCTTAAGTACATCTTTTGATGTTTGATATTCAAATTCACAACAATGCAAGATAGATTTTATGCTCTGAAAATATAGCATCATCTAAGAAGTTTTAATAATATAGCAACTAATAGTAGTGTGCTATGCCATAATCTATCAAATGTTTTTATATGCTCTTGAAAAACAACACCTGATAGACCTTTAGGATAAACATATGCTCTGATTTTATCTCTTGTTATTTTGTTTTTGTTTGATATGCTTAAAGTTTGTAAGTTGTAGGCAATTTACTCACATATTTCACAATAAATAATGAAATTTGTTAACATTAACAAGCCTGTAAATTTTATAGGTCAAATATAAGTGTAAGTCCCCCTTTTATTTTTGTAAGCAAGTGATGGTTATTTTTGTGGTTAAATTAATAGCACTTTAAATAGTCCACAATAGCAGATGTATAACCAATCACATAAGGAATCAATTGCAGTTGAATTAGATAAGAATACTACCAAGGATCTACTTACTGACGTGTCGTTGAGATGCCGTCAAAGAAGATTTCATGGCCATACATCATGTTTTATTGTGTATTAATAACAACATTAAGAAAAACAAATTAGGAGTAATCTCAAATAATATTAGAGCCTCGTGTTGATAACGTGTTATAAAATAAAAGCAGAATATTAAAATCAAATGATAAAAAGTGAAAACAAAAAAAAGAGGAAGAACAGAGAGCAATTGAAACTTTTTTTTTTAAATATTTTTGGTAGGCATAATACATATATTGGACCCTAAACTTGGCTTCAAATTTTAACTTTGACCTCCAACTTTCAAAGTGCACAAATAGACACTTTAACTATCCACTTTTAAATAAATAAACACACGATTTTTGCAGCCAAAGAGTGTGAAATTCAAACGCTCCAACGTGTATTAGTGAGCCACTCAATGACTGCCGACTAATTAAATATTTTACACGTCATTTTAGAACCCAAAAAAATCAAAATTAATTTTAATTTATATACAAGAATCAAAATTAATTCCTCCTAATGGTTTTTAGAGCTTGGAGCTCATTGTTTGACGGAGCTTAGAGGTTTGTTGATGGCTGGCTTCTTGGATTAGGTGTTTGTGGTTGTTGGGTCTGTTTTCATGGGGTCTGGGGGGTCATTTGGATTCTCGCCGGAGATGGCGGATCTGATGGGTTTGGAGTCGGGTATTTGGTGGGTTTAGCGAGCTCGAAGCTCGTTCGCTCCATGGGTTGTGCTCCGGTGTGAGGAAGAAGGAGAACGGCTAGGTATTTGGTGGCGTTTTGCCTGAAAAAGAAGAAAATGAACGGAGGTTTTGGGTTGCCG
>JAJOOE010027103.1:0-16186 GCA_036250405.1 Solanum raphanifolium | reverse complement strand
CCTCCCCATGAGCGTCAAAAACCCAAGGACTCTAAGGGTAGCTGTCATGGAGTTGGAAGCACTGTATAATGATGAAGTAAACTTCCTGGCCAATCAAGGAGGAAATTATCATGCAAAATCCTCAAGTCCGGGCGGCAACAAAGGATGGAATAGAGAGGGGGGGGGGAGAAGAATATGTATGTTCCTCCCCATGAGCGTCAAAAACCCAAGGACTCTAAGGGTAGCTGGACAGATGATATGCTCTCACGTATTCTCAACAAAGTCGAAGAGTCAACCATAGTGTGGAAAGACATAAAAAAGATGTCTCGACTCTCCAGCAGCTTGTTACTTCTCAATCCATCTCTATTAAGCAGTTGGAGACTCAAATAGGTCAAATTTCTTCGCATCTTAACCCAAGACAACAAGAGGGGTTGCCTAGTGATACTATGGAAAACCCCAAGAATTAAACTTGAATGGGTACTTGCGTCGTGCCACGATGTTAACTAAGGCGCTTCTTGGGAGGCAACCTAAGGTTTATTACTTTGTGTTTGTTTTTGGAATAACATGTGTTGATTGTGCAGGTTGAAAAGTGGAATATGTTTGAAAAGTGTATGTTGGCGAGCCAAGAGTCCAGTTGGCGACTCACCGAAGAGGTCGGCGAGCCTGACTTGGACCGCCGTTGGACTCAGAAAAATAGCAGGTGGGAGTCTATAAAATTCAGTGGGCCTAGGGATGAATCGACGACTCGCCGAACAGATCGCCGAGACCGATTTTGTTCGCCGTTTGGACCCCCAAATTAACTGGAGGTCCTGTAAAACTCGGTGAGGTAAGTCACCACTTGGCTAGGACGACTAATACCACCGAAACGGCCGCGAACTGGAATCTTTTAAAAGGCCAAATGGTTTAAATTTTTCAAAACCTTTCATGTTCCCTCATTTTAGCCTCGTACAATCTCACCTACACTCTAGATTTTCTATATTTTTTGAATTTTTATCACTTTTTGCTCTTGATCTCGTGCTCAGATTTGGATTTCATTGCCACCTAGCTTTTCAAATTCTTCATTCGACAAAAAAGTTGGTTTTCCAAACCCCAAACTTTTGATATGTTGTTGAACAAAAGTGCATTTGGTAAAATTGTTTTGATATGTGCTGGACCAGTTCTAAAATCATAGTTGATGTGTTAAATTTGCCCGTCGTAGTTTCGTAATTGTGCTTAAATTATTGATTTCTCTAGTTTTGTGCTTTAAACTTGATCATAAATTGTTGGGTTGTGGTAAAATTTTGTTGGGTCTAGTTGGGTGAAGTTTAATTAACCCCCAATTATGCTAAATGACGTACTTTGCCCAGTGATGGTACGTTTGATGTCATTCTTAAGGGCAAAAGTCGTTAAATGACAAATTTTGGCCAAACCGGGGAAGTCTGAGTACGCCGGTGGTATGGGTCGTATGGGTCTTAGTCTAATTCCATAAGTGTGTAGTGTGATATTGAATTTGGGGACTGCGGGATTTAATTTGGGAAACGGGGTTGAAATTTGTCACGTTGGGCAATTCGGTGAGCTAGGTCGTGCTCGCCGAACTGTACGGCGGTTCGCCAACGTCCCCCTTGATCGACTTTAATTTTGTGTTTTGGCTAGATTAGAGTCTGTAACTTTCAGTGGGAAGCCTGAACTCGCCAAATTCACTCGGCAACTCGCCGAAAGTCTCTATTGATCTCCCTTTCTGCGCCACTAACCCCTAAAACACACTGTAACTTTCGGCAGGCTAGTTTGAGCTCACTGAGTGATTTCGATGATTTGCTGAAAGGCCTTGCATATCACCGACCTGTCATTTTTCTATGAAATTTTCAAGACAGTCCTTTCAGCGAGCCCGATTTGGCTCGCCAAACTGACTTAGCGACTCGCTGATCGGTTCGGCGAGTCTTTCTGCAACCTGTGTTCTACATCGTTTCTTGGATTATTTCTAACTCTATTTAATGCATTTTACAGATATGGCTAGACCAAAATTACCAGGACGAGACATACCGCCCTGCAAGCCGACAAATGGAATCACAATAAATGAGGATATAGCTTCATCCAAGGCAAAAGCAATAAAACTTTCTACCACAGGTGGGAAGGGTAAAGGAAAGGGCAAGGCACCCGCTGCTGAGTCACCGAAGGTCTGCTCCGACAGTGAGGGAGTTTACGCTACTCACCTCACCACCTCTAAGAGTAAGGGAGAGCACCAGGACCCTCAGGTTGACATTTCTGAGCCTGAGAATGATCAGCTGCTACTAGCTCGGAGAGATGAAATGCGCTCCAAGAGGTTAAATGATCCGTCCAGGATCGGGTACCCTTGACCACTACTCCTCCTCCTGTTTCAGACCAAGCTGTGGTCCCAGCACTACCTGCACAGGGTCCTTCTCCCCGGTCTCTCAACAGACTTAAGGTCGAGGGACTGAGGACTATTATTGAGGAGAAGAGATTGTCCACAGACGGTGTGATTGACAAATATCTAGAGATCTAGCTCACTTTAAAGTCCCACAAGTTCCATATTTTCACTAAACCCTGTGGCCCTTACATTCCTAATTGGGTCTAGCAGTTTTACACTGCCTACGGAGATCTAGTGCCACAAGAGAAGAGGAATCCCGCTACATTCAAGCCAGTAGGTTATGTGGTTTTCAGGGGGTAAGAAAGTAAATTGTGACAATGATGACATCAATTCAGTTTTGGAGTGCACCAACAATAATGCAAATAACTACCAAAACATGATCAAGACAAAATCCTTGGAGACTATGAAAAATTGGTTAGCCCTTTTTTTTTTACGTTACTCCTAGGTGGATCGAGGCTGGAGTACCCATATAGAAGAAAGACTTAAATGTGGCAGCGAGGTACTGCTTTGGGTTTATTAGCAGCACAATCATGCCGTCCAAGCATTAGTCTATCCTCCTCCACACGAAGGCAGCTTGTCTTGGTTGCATTATTGATGGGAAAAGTTTAAACTTCGGTATAATCGTTGGATAAGAGATGGCCATGAGGGCCAGACAGCGGCAGACGTATCTCCTCTTTCCAGTGCTGAATCCCGAGTTGTGTAGATGAGCCTGGGTGCCACGTGATTAGAAGAAGGACGTGGAAGTGATTCCTACCTCCTCTAATGACATTCAGCGCATTGAGGATGAGTATTTGAAGGATGAAGCTTAGAAGAAGAAGCAGCCCCGGCTGATACATTCCCGGCTGTTGACATTGATAGGGGAGGCTAGCTAGTGGTTGACCGAGTTACCAAACAATTCCATCACATCATGGGAGGAGTTGATTGTAGCATTCAATACAAGATTCTTTCCCCCATCAAGGATGATGAAGCTTAGAGACGACATTCAAGGTTTCAAGCGATGGGAGGGTGAACCTATCCATGAAACATGGGTGAGGTCTAAGAAAGTCTTACATAAATGCCCAACTCACGGGCTACCAAATGATTTACTACTCCAATATTTTTACCGGAGCTTGATTCGGTTAATAAAGGGGTGGCTGATCAATTGGTACGAGGGGAAATAATGTTGCAATCATTTGAGGTGGCTTCATTTCTTCTTGATGACATGACTAAAATAAATCAAGTGTGGTATAACCAAGAGGATCAAGACTCCCCTTTTTATATTTTAGAATGACATAAGAACAACTTGATAAGGAAAGAGAGAGGGATGAAAACATCAAGAAGATGTTGACCCAAATGGAACTATTACAAGAGTATATGATGGAGAATATGGAAAATCTCAAAGGGACAAGTGACGTGTTTAGAGTTGAGGAGGGTTCTTCCTCCGGTTATTCAAAGCCGGGGGAGAATCATGGTTGGAACTCCAAAATATACGAGGAGGGTTTCCACCCACGCTATTTATAGCGTGGCGGGGATCAAGGTTGGAACTATCACAAGAGTGAAGAGCAAAAAAGATACTATCAAGATTGGGTCGAGCAAAGTGATTATTGGAAAAGGGAGGAGGACCATGAAGAGGACAACAGTCACTCAAGTGAGAGCCCAGAATCAAGAAGGATTTCAAGTAGTCCACGGGTGAATGATTTTCTGTTAGCATCCTTGAGAAAGTCGAAGGTTCGAATGACTTGTTAAAAGGGATAAAAGCCAACTTTTCATCATTGAACAATAAAGTGAACTCTCCCGCAGATGCAATCATGATACTTGAAGGTCAGTTGAGTTCACTTTCAGTGCAATTGAAACCAAAAATGATAATGAAAAATGAAGATAGAGAGCTGGCTGTGGTTACTCGAAGTGGAAAGGTAGCAATAAGCGATGTGACGGGAAATGAAAAAGCTCAAATGCATGAAGAAGACAAAGGGATGGAGGAAGAAAAGACACCTATCTATCAAAGCATTGCCAAAGGACAACAAAAGGACATAGAGAAACACAATCAAAGCCCAAAAGTTATGCAACCTTTACCCAAAATATCCCCTCCATTTCCTCAACGTCTAAAGAAGAAGAATGAGGATGAGAAGCTCAAGAAGTTTTTATCGGTGTTGAAGACATTATCAATTAATCTCCCTCTAGTGGAAGCATTGTTGGATATGCCGGGATATGCCAAGTTTATGAAGGAGTTAGTTACAATGAAAAGGAGTTTGGATTTTGAGACAGTCGAAGTCTCCCATAGTTGTAGTGCAATTATGACTAAGGAGATGATTAAAAAAAGAGAAGATCCCGGAGCGTTCACCGTCCCTTGCACCATTAGCATGCTCCAATTTGCTAAATCCCTATGCGATTTGGGATGAAGCATTAACCTAATGACATATGCGATCTATAAATAACTTGGGTTGGGGGAACCCAAATCCACAACAATGATACACTTGATAGCGGACCGATCAATTAAACATCCTGTGGGGAAACTATATGACATCTTGGTAAAGGTTGACCGGTTTATTTTCTCGGATGATTTTTTCATTCTCGATTGTGAAATAGATGCTAAAATTCCATAATTTTGGGAAGACCATTCTTGGCAACCGGAAGAGCGTTGGTTGATGTTGAGAGCGGAGAATTGATGTTTCAGGTGAATGAAGCTGAAGTAACCTTTAATGTGTGTAAGTCAATGAAACACCCAAGTGATATTCACGTGGTCTCCACTATTGATATTATTGAAGAAGTGGTGGCTAGTGTGAGCCATTTTATGTGCATGAGTGAGCCACTTGAAGCCGTGCTTGATAACTATGATGAGTTCGAAATTCAAGGCTATGAAGAGGTAGTAGCGGCTCTATTAGGTTTGGGGGGGGGGGGTATTCAAAGATTTCATTGGATTAAAAAATCGACAAAGTCCTCCCGCAAAGCCATCAACATAAGACCACCAAATATAGAGTTGAAAGTACTTCCCTTCCGTCTCCGATATGCTTTCTTGGGGGCAAATAACACCTTACCGGTGATCATTGCAGCTGATTTTCTTGATTGGCAGATAAAATTGCTCCTTGAGGTGTTGAGAAGGCATATCAAAGCTATAGGGTGGACTATCACTGACATAGAAGGCATTCCTCCCGGTATCTGCACTCACAAAATTCAGCTTGATAGTGATTGTAAGCCAAGTGTTGAACATCAGCGGAGATTGAACCCACCGATGCAAGAGGTGGTGAAAAAGGATATAATAAAGTGCTTGGACGCAGGTATGATCTACCCTATTGCGGATAGCAAATGGGTAAGTCTGGTACAATGTGTACCGAAAAAGGGAGGCATCACTGTAGTCCCAAATGAAAAATGGGAGCTTGTATCTATGAGACCGGTGACCGGGTGGAGAGAATGCATGGATTACCAAAAGTTAAATTCATGGACTGAAAATGATCACTTTCCCATTCCCTTTATGGATCAAATGCTTGATCGACTCTCCGAGAGAGATTGGTATTATTTTTTTGATGGGTAGTCCGGTTATAACCAAATCTCCATTGCTTGGGAAGACCAAGAGAAAATAACCTTTACGTGCCCATATGGTACTTTTGCCTTCAAAAGGATGTCGATTGGATTATGTAATGCTCCGTCTACATTTCAACATTGCAAGTTATCTATTTTTGCTGACATGGTAGAGGATTCAATGGAAGTATTTATGGATGACTTCTCGATTGTGGGTGACACTTTTGAGGCATGTTTAGAGCACTTAGGAGAAGTTCTCCAAAGATGTGTGGAGACAAATTTAGTCCTAAATTGGGAAAAATGTCATTTCATGGTTAAGGAAGGTATAGTGGTTGGTCACAAAGTGTCCCAAAAGGGGTTGGAGGTTGACAAAACAAAGATTAAATTGATTGAGAAGTTACCACCACCAATTTCAGTGAAGGGTGTTCATAGTTTCTTGGGACATGCCGGTTTTTACCGGAGGTTCATCATGGACTTCTCAAAGATTGCACATCCTCTATGTAAACTCTTGGAGAAGGAGGTGAAATTCCACTTTGATCATGCTTGCATGGTAGCGTTTAAGTGCTTGAAAGAAAAATTGGTTTCCATACCAATCATCATTAGTCCTGATTGGTCAGAATCTTTCGAAGTAATGTGCGATGCAAGCGGCACGACATTAGGTGTTGTCTTGGGGAAAAAATGCAACAAACATTTTCACACTATTTACTACGCAAGAAAAACTCTAAACAATGCTCAACGTAACTATACAGTTTCTGAACAAGAGTTACTTGCGGTAGTTTACGCGTTTGAGAAGTTTCGAGTATACTTGCTAGGCACTAAAGTGATTGTTCACACTGATCATGCTCCATTGCATTACCTGATGGCAAAGAAGGATGCCAAGACAAGATTGATAAGATGGGTGCTTTTATTGTAAGAATTCGACTTTGAGGTCAAAGATAGAAGAGGTTGTGAAAATCAGGTGTCATACCACTTATATAGATTCGAAGGCAAGGAGAATGACAATCTACAGATCGACATAAATGATGTTTTTCCCGATGAATAGGTATTCACGATAACTCTAAAAAAACTCCTAGGTATGCTGATTTCGCCAATTATGTAGTGTGTGGATTACTGCCGGACGAACAAAATTTCTACCAACAAAAGAGGTTCTTATTCGATGTTAAGAAGTAGTTTTGGGATGAACCATATATCTTTAGATAGTATGCTGACCATATCCTTAGAAGATGTGTTCTGGAAGAAGAAGCTATTGAAATTCTCCATGCTTGTCATTCTTCATCGGTTAGAGGTCACCATGGTGGTGTACGTACATCTGCTAAAGATCTACAAAGTGGGTACTACTAGCCATCTCTCTACAAAGATGCTCATGAGTTTGTTAAGAAGTGCACTCAATGTCAGAAAGAAGGTGGAGTGTCCAAAAGACACGAGTTGCCTCTTACGCCCATTTTAGAAGTTGAGCTATTTGGTGTTTGGGGAATATACTTCATGGGCCCATTTGTGAGTTCGTTTGGTAATAAGTATATCTTGGTGTCTGTAGATTATGTTTCCAAATAGGTTGAGGCTGTTGTACTTCCAAAAAATGAAGGAAAAAACATTGTTCAATTCCTGAAACGCTACATCTTTGAGATTTTTGGTACTCCTCGGGCTATTATTAGTGATGGGGGATCCCACTTTTGCAACAAGTGGTTTTCAGTTGCATTGAGCAAGTATGGAGTGAAACACAACGTAGCAACTCCGTATCATCCCCAAACGAGTGGCCAGGTTAAAGTGTCAAATCGAGAAATCAAAAGCATATTGGCCAAGACAGTGAATGCTAATAGAAATGATTGTTCTCGAAAGCTTGATGACGCACTATGGGTGTATCGTACTGCATACAAAACACCAATCGGTATGTTTCCGTATCAACTAGTTTTTGGTAAATATTGCCATCTACTAGTTGAATCGGAACACAAAGCATTGTGGGTATTGAAAGCTTTAAATCGGGACTGGACAAAGACCTCAAAAGAGAGAGTAGAGCAGTTAAATGAGTTGGATGAATTTAGGTTCAAAGCTTATGATAGTTCATCCCTATACAAGGAAAAGATGAAGAAATGGCGTGATGCTAAAATCCTTAAGAGGCAGTTCATAGTGGGAGACTGGGTGTTACTATACAACTGTCGACTTAGACTCTTTCCAGGAAAGCTCAAGTCCAAATGGTCAAGAGCGTTTAGAGTGACACGAGTGTTCACAAATGGTGCCATAGAAGTTGAAGGTCAAGAAGGACTTGCATTTAAGGTGAATGGGCAATTCTTGAAGTTATACTTTGGCGAGTGCCACGAAATTTCTCTGATTGAGGTGGTGTACCTAGAAGATGCTTGAGAACATTTCCATGTCGTTCCACGATGTTAAATAAGGCGCTTCTTGGGAGGTAACCCAAGTTTTAGTGTTTTAAAATAATGTGTGTTGATTTTGTAGGTGCAGGATTTTGTGCGAGAAGAATATTCTATTGGCGAATCGCCGAACCCGTTTGACGATTACGACATAGTCCGCCCTATGGACTTCAAAAATAGGGCTGAGATTCTGGAATATTCGGCAGGAGACCTTCATTACTTAGCGAATCGCCGATGTGCTTAGGCGACCCGATTTTTATCGCCTTTTAACTTTATCGCTGATAGCATAACTTATTGATCGATAGGCGAAGTTCCAATTCCGTTATGCAAATCACTGACCTGTTCGGCGACGTCCTGTATCTCCACCGATCTGCCCCAATCTGCGAGTGTCACCCAAGGGAAGAAAAGGCAATATTTTGCTCATTGGGCGCACCACCGAAGCATTCAGCGACAATTTCATTTTTTCGCCGACAGGGCGCTTAGTGAAGATTCCTCCTCACCTTGCTCTACATGTTTACATACTAAAATTTTATCTTTATTTGCTAGTGTTTATTTTTATTCTTGTTTTATTAGTGGGAGTGTCCGGTCTCTACTCACATTGGGGGCAATGTTGAATGCTTTTGGTGGTGGTGTGTACTTGTAGTCAGTGAATTCCGCAGTGTGCTTTGACCCTTTTTGACCCATTTTTATCACCCCTTGATTGTGTTTAATTGTGGTTGTTCTTGTGCAAATTTGAGTGTCGGTTGTCATCAATATCGATGACTTGAATGGTTCCCTCAATCGAAAAAACATGAATGTGCTGCTACAATGATGCCAAGTGAAGTTGCATACGCAATATGTGAACTCTTTGCATCTCGTTGTGACTAGCCCACTGTTGAATTGAGTCTCATGTGATGAACATTGCACATTAGCAAAAGTGTGGAGTCTGGTTTGACATTGGTGCCAATGCCTTGTGTGATGAGCTTCTCGTGAACCTTGTGTGATGACACCTAGAATTTGCCCTGTTGGTCCGGTTGACCAAGTGATGTGAGATCTTGAAATGATCTTAGGCAACAATTTTAAAGAGTGAAACAATTGGACATTATACCTCTTTTGTGGCCTACCTTGTGAGTGTGTGATCTTTGTTTGAGCACCCTTTGAGCCTTACCCTTTTCTTTGGAGAAACTTGATGCAATTGTGACCTTTCTTTATCCATTCACCCTTAATCCTCATGACATGTGGTTTGTTTGAATAACCAACTTAGGCCAAAAGCCTAAGTTGGGGGTGTGGTTAAAGGATAAGGTAAATCAAGGAATGTGAAGAAATTCCCCTCTACCCATGGTTTTGAAAAAGATGGAACCCCTTTATAAAAAAAATATATATATAAAAAGAAAAAAAGAATGAAAAAGTTCTGAAATGAAGTTGCAAAAAGAAATGGGGTCTCCAAAGTTTCATTGAAAATAAATAATGGGGTGACTTTTAAGCATGAATGAGAATGAGGTAGAAAAGGGAATGAAGTGTTGTTCACGCCACATTTCATGAGGATAGCAACCACTGAGCCTAAATGACCATACCTTTACACTCAACCCTGTTAGAAGCATTCAAAAGACCTTTTTGATCTTAAGTGAGCTGAAACAAGTGTTGGTTGGAAAATAAGGGCAAACCTATGGGTGTAGTCATGCATGTGCTCATCTTTGTCAGTGTGAGTGTTGATTGTGTTTCCAGAGCTATAAATTGTTGAACCATCATGTGTGATTATGGAATGATTCTTTGTGTGAGGGCATGAGTACCTTTGTTGAGCTTGAACTTGCATTCGAAGGAAGTATGGTGAACTTGAGAATCTTTGATAATAGTGAGTCACAACTTGAATCTTTTAGTGCGCAATTGATTCTTGCATGAGTAAGTTGAGTCTTTTTGTGTGCATTCATTATTAAGTCTTGTGTAGCACTGTTTGAGACATCCTTTTTGACTGCCAAACTTCAGAACAAGCAAAAGTTTAAATTGGGGGTGTTGATAAGTCCGAGATTTGGACTCATTTAGGGCTTTATTTTTATAGATTTAGTGTCCTTAAATGCTTATTTTGTGCCAAAAACTGATGTAAAACCAGTGATCTTAAGATACATGGATTGAGGAACAAAGTTAGGACATAAATGGGAAATAGAGACAACACGAGCAAGAAAGAGAAGGGAAAGACAAGCCTGATGATCGCCGACATCACTCGGTGACTCGCCAAGTTGCCACCCTACCGCCTATAGTTACAGAACACTGAGGCTGAATTAGGGCTAGTTCGGCGAGTAGCAGTTCCACTCGGCGTTTTACCGATCGCTTCGGTGATGAATGACCAGATCGCTAAAAGTACTGATGAAGATTGAGATAAGTGTCGATGGGCGAGTGGAAAGGAAAAACGGCGCATCACGGAATCTCTCGGCAATCCCGATTTGACTTGCCTAAAATTATAGTGGCAAGAGTAAGAAGAGCTGAAAAATGAAGGCCAGATAAAGGAAAATTGGCGAGTCGCCGAATGGTCGGCGAAACCCGACTTACCTCGCCGATTGGTCCCAAACAGCTTCACATCAGACTTCTATAAATTGAGTTCTAGAAGAGAGAGAAGGCATTGAGAAATGTGAGGAACACAAGATTGAGAATGAAAACACTATTATTGTGGATTTCAGGTGATTTTAGCAAGGTTTTTCATTGAAATTTTGTAATAGAGAAGATTGTAGT
Organism: Solanum raphanifolium; assembly: GCA_036250405.1. NCBI lineage: Eukaryota > Viridiplantae > Streptophyta > Magnoliopsida > Solanales > Solanaceae > Solanum > Solanum raphanifolium. The sequence continues at coordinate 5,278 of JAJOOE010027103.1, read as the reverse complement.
TGATTTTAACTTCCAAACTTCATTTACCTAGCTATGAAAAATGTGGCAAGTGTTGATTTTCATATATTCATCATGATTGGCTAAAACCCTAACTTTGGGGATTTGACGATGTGACCAATTGCTAAGTTTTCCTAAATGGGTGTCATTGATTTGCGAATAATGGTGTTAATTTGAAGTGGGTCTGAATTGCTGCTGTGTTTTTAGGTCGTCTTGCATATTTAATGTAACAAGTTCATTGTTTTGTGCTTGCTCGAGAGAGAAGTACAAATCCAAAGTAGCAAATTTAGCATTCTTAGTAGTGGGTCACCATGATTTCAGCTTGAGAAAGTGAAACATTGAATCTATCCTTTGTATCTAGCTCGAGAGAGTAGATTTGATGAGGACGAGGGTTGGGCATCTGTCTAGTGTTGAAGTTCGAGAGAATTCGACAAAGATAAGGTAATTGTTCGAGAGAAAATTGCTTTACATATAGTTCGAACTACCCACGACAATTTATCCTATTGTGAGTATCAATGTTCATCCACTAAGTTCAATTCAATAATTGGATAGTCAATTCCCCAAGTGTTACCTCATTATTTGATCATTTCGTGTTAAGTGTTGAATTGGATTAATAATTATAACCTGAAATTTGAAGCTTAAACCAAACTGATGCAGTAAGTGTTTAGTTGAAGAGATTGTAGTCATACTTCTATAATTGAATTCGAAGGAAAAGCTACTCTCTCTGGGATCGACCCGAACTCATTTAGTTGGGTTATATACTGACTAGCGATCGTTGACACTTAGAATTGGATGAAGTGTCTTTGAAACTGTAATCAAAATGGGGTCCTTGTTGGATTCTACCCCAAGTCTATTGTTGGGTTTTATACTACTTAACGATCGTTCGCACCTATAATTGGATGAGGTGTGTTTGAAACGTTAATCACTCAGCAGGCTGATTATGCATTGTCTTATCTAGGGTCTACATATTAATATGTGTCCTTTTATGATGCTACAAATTTGAAGTTATCTTGTTAGCCTTTGTGTGACACTATACGTGTAGCTACCCTATAGGTGATTATTAGTAGTGGATTGAGTATATAGATACTATTTGTTTTCCATCTTAGGGTATGATGCTTGGTCAAACCTTATTGTGTTGGATATGGTAGATTTTGACTTGATTTTTAGGCATGGATTGGTTATCTCAATATCATGATGTCTTGGATTGCTTTTCCAAGACTTTTACTTTGTGTATGCCTAGTATCCCTCTGATTGTGTGCGATTATTGATAGCCACATATCGAGGGGTGTGATTTCATTTTTGAAGGCACAATGAGTGGCAGGAAAGGGATATCTAGCCTATCTTTCTTATGCTTGTGATACTAGTGCCTACACTCTTCTCTTGAGTCAATTCTATGGTTAGAGAGTTCCCTGACGTGTTTTCGACCATATACCCGGTCTTCCTCTTGACCATGACATTGACATCAACATTGATATTATAATAGGTACTCAGCCGGTTTCAATTCCACCATATTGGATGACACTAGTTTAATTGAGGAGATTAAGGACAAACACTAGAACCTCTTGAGTAAGGGGTTTATTAGGCCATATATGTCTACATGGGGTGCTCTTGTCTTGTTCGTGAAGAAGAATGATAGTTCCTTGTGCACGTGTATTGACTACATACAGTGGAACAAGGTGACTATCACGAATAGGTATCTGATAGTGTAGATTGATAATTTTCTTGACTAGCCTGAGGGTGCAGTGATGTTCTCTAAGATACACTTGAGATTGGGCTACCACTAGTTGAGGATTAGGATCACGTACTTTCTGAACACTATTTTCAGGACTCATTATAGTCACTGTAAGTTTTTAGTCATGTCTTTTAGGTTGACGAATTCTCCAACAATGTACATGGATTTGATGAATCAAGTTTTAAGACCTTACATGGATACTTTTGTAATGGTTTTCATCGATGTTATTCTAGTCTACTCAGGGAGTAGGGATCACCATGAGCAACAATTGATGGTTGTGCATTATACCTTGAGAGATCATTAGTTGTATGCCAAGTTCTCTATGCGTGAGTTTTATCTTGAGTCATTAGCGTTTTTTTTGGATACGTTCTGTACAAGGATCGGATTATGGCGGCCCCAACAAAGATAGAGGTAGTTCACAACTTTTCTAGGCCTACTTCTCTTATCGAGGTTCACATTTTTGTCAGGTTAGCACGCTTCTACAATTTTTTATGGAAAGGTTTTGCTTGATTGAGCAACTTTCACTAGATTGACTCAGAAGAATGTTCCTTTCTAGTGGTCTGACAATTGTGAGGTGAGATTTTTTAAGCTCAAGGCCTCTTTGATTTTAGCTATAATTCTAACACTTTCTATTGAAGGCCATGGGTTTACGGTCTACTGTGATGCTTTTAATGTTTGTTTGGTTAGTGTGTTGATGTAGTCGGGCACAATTATTTGTATTTCTTCTTAGAAGATATAAGTTCACGAGAAGAACTACCCCTCTAATGAATTTGATTTAGAGGCAATATTCTTCCCATTGAAAATTCTGAGGCACTACCTTCTCGAGTTGATTGCGAGGTATTCATTGATTTTCATAAGCCTTAGTACATTTTGATCCACAAGGACCTTAATGTGTGAAAGCGTAGGTGGCTGGGGTTATTGGAAAAATATGATGTAACGATCCTCTATCACCATGGAAAGGAAAATGTGGTAGAAGACGCCTAGTGCAAAAAAGCGATAAGTATACGGAATTTGGCTTTCTTAGTCGTGGAGGAGTGACCTCTGGCTTCAAAAACTAATTCCTTAGTCGATTGAATAGTTCGCCTTGATATTTATGAGCCCAATAGTGTTCTCACTTTTGTGGAGGATAAATCTTCTATGATGGAGCATATTCAGGCACATTAGTTTGAAGACCAAAGGTTGAGGGTGATTTGAGATATGGTGCTTAGTGGTGAGGCTAAAAAGAAAACCGTAGATTTAAAGGGTGCTTTTAGGATTGAAGGTCATATTTGTGTTCCTAAAAATTGAGATGTGGTTTAGTTGATTATGGAGGAGTCTTATTGTCATGTCCCGAGGCTAACTCTAGACGTAACATGGGACCTACGATCATGAATGACCCTAAGCTAACCCCAAATCTTGCATATCACAAGCATACTGAATAGATAACAAAGATAAGCGGAAGCATAACTAATAAATGAGTCAAAACTAAGGTCTCTAAAGGAGAATAAATTTGAACATATTGGGGGGACAACCCCAACCAACTAAATACTTACTCTATGTCTGAAAGCCTCTACTACTGATGAACTGCTGGGATAAGTCCCCAACTAACTCTAAAAATACTCAAAAAGACTGTAAGTAAACTATCTAAACTAAGCATAATTAAATGTCCTCAAACTATGAGGACTCAACACTGAAGCTGCTGAGTATAAGTTGAGAGTCGAATTAAGCGTGATCTGGATGCTGAGTGCCTGAACCTACATCATAAAATGATGTAGCACACAGTATGCATTGGAATGTACTGAGCATGCAAGATATAGATACTAAGATGAACAATGATATAATTTAGCAATAAAATAATGAATATGGAATTAGACTGTACGAATGTGTAATCAAAATCTGAGCTAAAGCAATGACAATGTACTAATCATGTAGCAAATATGCTGAATTGAATACTGTAGTGAATGTTGATAACATGATCAATGCTATAAGGCTATGACTGTGGGAGATACTATTAACCGACAAATATACTGATGTAATACCCTTGATTTCCAGGTATATGGATTGAGGAACAAAGCAACGACACTAATGTGCAAAAAGGAATGAAGTGAGCTGAAAGAATAAAGAAAAGCAAGTCTGATGATCGCCAAGTCCACTTGGCGAATCGCTGAATGGCTGCTTGACTGCCTAAAGTTCCAGTGTGCCAAGCCCTGAAGGAAAGAACTAAGTTGGCGAGAGAAAGGAGCAGTCGACGGATCACCGAGTGGTTTTGTGATGCATTATTGGATCGCCCAAAGTTACAGACCTTGACGATGCTGAAGCCTAAGGCAGAAGGGCGATGGAATTGGCTAATGGGCGGATCACCAAGTGGATCAGTGAGCCCAATTTACTGCGCTGAGTGGCTCTTCGCAGCATATTTTTGGCAACTATAAATACATTTTTGAACATTTAGTTTAGTATCATTATTCATTATCAATTAGAGTATCTGAGACATAATTTCGAAGATTTGAACTGTCAGAAAATTTCTCTAGTTTTCCTTTAGCTTTGAAGAATTGAAGTTTTTCACTCTTGAGAAATTGGAAGTGGGTCTTTGAAATTCTTCGATTTGGATCATTGTAAAGACGAAATCAATCTTACCGAGTTGATGGAAACTCAATTTGGTAACGATTTTTATCTTTTTATAATGTCTAGCTAAAAACCCATTTCTTGGGGTGTGATTATGTGATTATGGGTTGATATATTTTATGGGTATTGCTAATTGTTAGTTTAAATGTTGTTTAGAAGTGAGTTCAATCATTAATTGTGGTACAACCTGCCCATCTTATAGGTACAGTCTGCTCGGCCCGAGGAAAAGGCAATATAATGTAACCATTTTCCCATAGGTATATCCTGCCCGTCCCATAAGTGTTGTCTTCCTAGCCCAAAGGCACAGTAATAGTAACCAGAACATAGGCTCCAAAACCCTGCAGTGTCAATGTCTATTGAGTCCAAAAAAAGCTCACTGGCGGCAACAAGCTGATAAAAATAACATAATAATATCATGAATCACAGGTGATTTCAATACAATCATAACATGCTCTTATAGGCCGCTATGAATTGAATAGAGTGCTACTGATAGTCGTTATATGATGTTGTGGGGTAAAACTCAATACTATAAGGTCACTAGTAGAATAACAACGTCACATATATTATTCAAGCTTAATTTATAAGGAATCCTTAACATACATTTCAACGGAAGCCTCAAAGGTATTCGTATGAAACTCGATCAACATATCATAACACAACAATTGCTAGAATCAACAAATTGCGATAACAAGCTATAAACAATTAGTAAGGTGTTAATGTCACAGTCATGACCAACCAAATCCAAACTATAAAATGAGGCCATGAAATAATAATAATAATCATAATAATAATAATATAATAATAATAATAATAACAATAATAATAATAATATTAAATATTATAATAATAGTATAATAATAATAATAATATTAATAATAGTAATAATAATAATTGTAATAATAATAATGATAGTAATAATAATAGTAATAATAAGAGAAAAGACTTTAA